>PVJS01011558.1:27215-45636 GCA_004027185.1 Glis glis | reverse complement strand
CGCCTGATTCTGTGCAAACTCCAGACCTGGGTGTGCTTAGCACCGATTGGCTGTTGCTAGGGGTTACTAGGAACAAGATCAGATTACAGGGTATGGGGGCAGTATGTTAGAGAGATCTAACTTTTAGAAGACAGGTACTTAAGCCTATCTTTCTTAAAGCTTTAATTAAAGCCTGTTATGGCTTCATTTTGGCTCTTCAAAACCGGGTCTCACGAAGTTGCAGAGGACCTCACTAAGGAGAGAGAGAGAGTGAGAGAGAGAGAGACAAGGAGAGAGAGAGAGAGAGAGCTGAGGCTGGCCGCGAACCCGGTTCCTCCGGTCTCCGCCTCCCAAAGTACTGGGATTACAAGCGTGCACCACCATGCCCGGCCTCCGGCCCTATTTTTTATACTTTATTTTGAAACCGGGTCTCACGAAGTTGCAGAGGCCTCACTAAGTAGCTGAGGCTGGCCGGAAACCTGGATCCTCTGGTCTCTGCCTCCCAAGTACTGGGATTACAAACGTGCACCACCACGCCAGGCCCGCCTTCTACTTTCAAAATAAACCTGTTTCAATCACTTATCCACCTCCATTGCTGCCACCCTGCCCCAGACCACACCTTCCCTTCCTTGAGTCACTGCCTCTTATCTTCCTGCCTAGAGTCCTGCAGGCCGTTTTCTACCCAGTGGCTTGGCTTTGCTTTGAAATTACCAAACCTCTTGTTCCCCATCACATTTTGAATGCAACCCAGACTTCTTCTGTTTTGCAAGTTCCCTCCTGACCTGGGCCCTGCCCATCTTCCTGAGCTCGGCTCCTTCCCTGGACCCCTTCCCTCATGGCCCTCCTGTCTTCTGCCTGCCCTGTGATGCCCTGAGGCCTTTACACGCGCCATTCCTTCTGCCTCTGTACTAGTCACTGCTTAGGGCTTCAGGGAGCTTGTTTGCTCCTTACATCACTCGGGGCTTGGCTCAAAACTCACCTTCTAGGCGGGCGTGGTGGCACACACTTGTAATCTCAGTACTTGGGAGGCTGAGACTGGAAGATCAAAGGTTCGAGACCAGCCTCAGCAATTTAACGAGACCCTGTTTCAAAAATAAAAAAGGGCCAGGCGTGGTGGTGCCCGCTTGTAATCCCAGTACTTGGGAGGCTGAGACCAGAGGATCTGGGTTCGTGGCCAGCCTCAGCTACTTAGTGAGGCCCTCCTCAACTTAGTGAGACCCTGTTTCAAACTAAAGAATAAAAAATAGGGCTGGGGGTGTAGCTCAGAGGTAGAATGCCTGTGGGTTCAACCCTCAGTACAGCCAAAAAAAAAAAAAAATCAGGCTGGGGGTATAGCTCAGAGGTATAATGCCCCTGAGTTCAATCCCCAGTACCACATACACACACAAAACTCACCTTATGGAGAGGCCTTGCTTGACCCCCTCTCTCCTAGCGCTTGCCCTAAGGTCAGAGAACTCAGCACACTCCGGTTACACTTGTGACATTTTAATAGGCTGCTACATTAGTGCCAAGCATTGTATCAGATGCTTCATATGCATCGTCCTGTTAATCCTCAGAACCACCTAAAAAGGCATTTGTATCATCCCCATCTTATGAATCAGGAAACTGAGGCTAAGCAAGGTCAAACCCAAGGTCATACAGTTTGCACCTAGGCCTAACTCCAGAACCAGTGCTCTTAACCCTTGCCCTCAGCTGCTTCTCCTGTGAAAACTCTTCTGCTTTGTGGTCGACACGGCAATGAGGAGGTCACGCCCCAGGATTGATTGGTTTCGATTGCACTTGTGTTGGGCAGGTAAAGTAACTCAGGTGTACCTGTGCATGCCAGGGACAGGCTTATTTTACAAACTATGTATGCATTCAGATAATAAAAAACACAAGTCAGATCAACACAAACCCAAGACTAGATCCAGACCTACTCTGCAGTTCCCACTTACAGAAGATGAGGATATTTTGCTGTTCACTCTTGGTTTTTGGGGTTGAGGTTCTCAGAAAGTATTAAAGCCTTTAAGATTTAGGGTTTTTTTTTGGGGGGGGGGAAGCTGGGGATGTATGTCAGTGGTAGAGCACTTGCTTAGCATATATAAGGCCCAGGATTCAATCCCCAGCACCGCAAAGAAAAAAAAAATTAAGTTTTTTTTCCTCTTTGTGCCGGTATTGGAAAATTGCTCTGATATTAATTTCCAGTAAAATGTAAAAGGCAGTCATTCAGGCAGGGAGAGGCTATAGGTCTGTACATTCCAAGAGCTCCCCCTCCCTTCTCTTCTGCCCCTTTGTTCTAAATAATTAACCCATAGTAAGAATGTAAAGACAATGGAAGCCTCTAGCCTTAGAAGCACGTAGATACTTAGGAACACCATAGAGGCAGTTAAGGCTTTAGCTAAGATCACAGTACACAGCCACACTGGCTGTAATCAGTGCCTCTGTTTCCCTCCTATTCTTTGTGACTCGGCCTCAGTATGAGAAAGGCAAACTCCATGCGTTACATCAAAGTGCCCATAGTTGATAGACAACCAATACAGCCCAATACAATAGGGGTAAAAAAAAGGTAGATTAGTGACCTCTGTGCTTAGTAAGTGCACTTAGCAGACTAGAAGGCACCACCTGCCTAAGGAATAAGTTAGGCCTAAGAAATAAGTTACTAGCTCATTGCCTTGGTAACGCTGATAAAACCATACCAATGTAAAAATTGTATTTAAGGGGCCGGGGTCAGAGGGAGGGGCAGAGTTCCACTTTCGGGCTCTCCAGCGTGTCTTCCAGGCACGCTGCTTTTCCTCCTTTTTCTATCTCTTACTGACTTTGTAATAAAATTTTGTTAAAGCTGCAACTGAGCTGCCTGTTAGTTTTTAATTCCTCTCTTCAGATGATCTGATCTGAATTGAAGGAAAGAATCCACAGCACTGCTCCCACCATAACACTCTTCATATTTTTTTTAAATCTTATTTCCACATAGTGATTAAAAATAAAATCTTAGCCAGGTGTGGTGGCGCATGCTTGTAATCCCAGTCCTTGGGAGGCTGAGACAGGAGGATCACAGGTTCATGGCCAGCCTCAGCTACTTAGTGAGGCCCTCGGCAATTTAGTGAGACTCTGTTTCAAAATAAAAATAAAATAGGGCTGGGGATGTAGTTTGGAGGCAGAATGCCCCTGGGCTCAATCCCTCAGTACCACAAAAATAAAGAAATAAAGAATAAAAAATAGGGCTGGGGGTGTAGCTCAGAGGTAGAATGCCCCTGGGTTCAATCCCCAGTACTGCAAAAAAAAAAAAAAAGAAAAGAAAAGAAAAGCTGGGCATGGTGGTGCACACTCGTAATCCCAGTACTTGAGAGGCTGAGACAGAAGGATCATAGGTTTGTGGTCAGCCTCAGCAACTTATCAAGGCCCTCAGCAACTTAGTGATACCTTGTTTCAAAACAAAATGTAGAAAAGGGCTGGGAGTGTAGCTCAGAGGTAGGATGCTCCTGGGTTCAATCCCCAGTACTGATGAGGTAGAATAGAAAAGATAGAAAAATAAAATTCTCATTTTCCTGGCCAGTATACTCTGTATCAGAATACCCTTCTGTTGTTTAATTTGCTGTTGTCAGAGGCTAATATCTCACATGTTTAAGCCTTCTTTTCAAAAAAACCAAAAGATAATAATTCTACAGCCTGACGTCCCTGTGTCTCCTTTTAGATCAGTCAGGATGAGACTTTCGGTCCCTGAGTAGACAAGGCCAACAGCCCCTTGCCAGCTAAAAAGAAGCTACAGAAGTCAGACCTTCGCCCTTCGGCAACCCCCTTAAGATTAAGGGACCAAAGTCTGGGGGGGGGGGGATGATGAGGTAGAATAGAAAAGATAGAAATATTAGGCAGAAAAGAGACATTGGGAAAATAGGGATTTAAAATTTTGAAAGTTCATAATCTAACTCCACCCTATAGGATGTGTTCAGTCAGGCAGAAGCCTTAATGAGTCCACACCTTTAATCACAATGGCTCCTCTCCACACCTGAGATGCTTAATGTAAATAGGATGGGTAAAGAGGACAAAGGACAGACCCCACTGCCTATCTGTTGCCAGGGAAACAGGACTAAGAAGAAGTCCTGCCCTCTCCTGTGCGACCCTACCTACCCCCTCCTATAAAAGAACTACAAAAGCACGCGGACGCTCTCTTGCTCACCTGGATGGATGGACGCGCACAGGGAGACTCGCTCTCCCTTTCTTAGATGACCCCCAACCTGTATCCCTGCCTTTCTTAGTTAACCCCCAACCTGTATCCCCACCTTTTTAAGTTAATTAAAACCTTTGCCTTTTCTGATGGCATGTGTTAAAATTCTTATTCATCATAGAAGCCAAGAACCCCTCAGAATTAGCATGTTTCCCCATGACAGTACCACACACACAAAAAAAGAAATGAAATCCTTAGCCAGGTGTGGTGACGCACGCCTATAATCCCAGTACTTGGGAGGCTGAGAGAGGAGGATGGCAGGTTCAAGGACAGCCTCAGCAACATAGCAAGAATCTCAGCAACCTAGCAAGACCCTGTTTCTTTTTTCTCCTTTTGCGGTACTGGGGATTGAACTCAGGGGCATTCTACCTCCAAGCTACACCCCCGCCCTATTTTTTATTCTTTATTTTGAAACAGGGTCTCACTAAGTTGCGGAGGCCTCACTAAGTAGCTGAGGCTGGCCACTAACCCAGAGCTCTGGTCTCAGCCTCTCAAGTACTGGGATTACAAGTGTGCGCCACCATGCCCGGCTGCAAGACCCTGTTTCAAAACAAAAAATAAAAAAGGCTGGGGTGTAACTCAGAAGTAGAATGCCCCTGCATTCAATCCTCAGCAACACAAAAAAATCATAAGAAGAAGAAACAAAATCCTTTAAACAAGAAGGGTGTATATGCTGGTGGGAACGCAATTATTGAGCACCGACGTGTGCCAGGCACTTTTCTGTTTTTATCGGCTCTCTGAGCTGGCGAGGACACTGAGGCACTTGTGTTAGAAACAACTTTTTACGGCGTCTAAAGAAACGGCACGTGTTCAAAAATTGCTTGGCAAGGTGATTTTACTGTTTTGTAAAAAAGGGTGCTCCCAGATATGTGAGAGAGCACGCTTCACAAAGAACCCAGTGGGTCTTATATCCCTATCGCAAGTATCCTCCTGCGCTGAACTCCTATTGGTGGAAGTTACAGCTTCACATTCTTCCCGGTCAGCTACAGGGGAAGATGGGGGAGGGTCGACACCTGTAATCTCTTAAGAGATGTTAATTTGGAGAAGGAATGTAAGTCCCTACCAGGTTACAAAATGGCCGCCTAAGTGAAACTACCTCCTTTGACAGAAAAGATACAACTATATTCTCACACTTGGAAGATAAGTAACCGCTGCCTTTCCAGAGCAGGAACTCCATGATCCTTCCTTCCTCCCTCCCTCCCTTCCTTCCTTGCTTCCTTCATCTCACAAAGTGTTTCTGCCCTCCCCTCATGCGGCAGAACTGTTACCTGAGGCCTGTTCTGTGACATCAGTTCCTGACACTCTGAAATTTAGTTTCATGTTATAATGATGGACACAACATTCTCCTCAGGGATCTGTATACCTTTAGGGAAGTGTTGCAAAACCCCAAAAGATTGCAAAGGGATGGCAAGTTCTATCTCCATCAGGTCCCTTCAACTTGCAGACCAATGGACCTGCTCAGGTCACCATCAGATACCAGATCCCAGTCAGTGTCCTGCAGTAGCGCAGCGCCCAGCTTTGGGCACCCCGAGGGCCCTCCCGCCACAGGCACTGTGGCTCTCCTCATGCCCTTCAGCTCTTGCTGTTCAGAGAACCCCACCTGACTATCCTGCCTCCTCACCTCTTTACCCAGCTTTGTTTTTCTTCACAGCACTCATCACAATAGATATTTCCTTGTTTATTGTATCTTTTCTGCTAGATGGAAAGTTCTAGAGAGCCAACACAGTCTGTTTTGTTCACTGCTGTATTTCCAGTGCCTGGCAAAGAGTAAGTGCTCATTGAATAATTCTTGCAGGAATGAATGCTGTGAACAAAATAGTCAGTTTGTGGCCTGAATGAATGAGCAAATGGCATTCAGCCTTTATGGGACTATACTACTTATCTGGGCTACAAAAGAGAAAGAAAAGACTATTCCCACCAAAGAGAAGTAGAACAGAAGAGGTCCCCAAGGGATAGAAATCAAAAGTCCTATTTCAGATTATCAAAATGTTTAGACCTGGCAATGCCAAGGCCATGAAAATCCCAGACATTTAAGAAATTAAGTGGTTCTTATAGAATGTAATGGATAGTTAAGGTCTAGTTAAGCCAAGCAAAAAAGAATAACCCAGTAAACAAGTTGTCATTAAATAAGCAGATGATTGAGGCAGTATTAGCTTGCCAAAGCAGCAGTCATAGCCGTGTGATGGCACACGCCTATAATCCCAATACTTGGGAGGCTGAGAAAGGAAGATTGCAGGTTCAAAGACAGCCCTCAGCAAGTAGTGAGACTCTCAGCAACCTAGTGAGACCCTGTTTCAAAATAAAAATTTAAACAATAGGGCTGGGACTGTAGCTTAGAGTTAGAATGCCCCTGGGTTCAATCTCCAGTACCACTAAAAAAAAAAAAAAAAAAAAAGTAGTAATTATATTGTCTGCATCATTCTTTTGTGTGGGGGGGGGGTCCTGGAGATTGAACCCAGGGGCATTCTGCCTCTAAGCTACACCTCCAGCCCTGTTTTATTTTTTATTTTGAAACAGGGTCTCACTAAATTGAGTGGCTTCTCACTGAGTGGAGGGCCTTGCTGAGATTCTGAGGCTGGCCCCAAACCTGTGATCCTCCTGTCTCAGCCTCCTAAGTAGTAGTATTACAGACATGTGCCACCATGCCCAGCTCTGTGTCATTCTTTATAGAAGGGCAGAAAGACATGTTCTGCTCGAGCTTCCCCATGACAGAGCAATTCATGGTCACAGACCCCACCCAGGTCACGCCCGGCCCACGCAGACTGCTGGGCAGTGGACCAAAAGCACAGTGAAAGCAAAGAGGCAGCTTTGGCAGCAGCGGGAGTGATAAAACGCCTTTGCTCACACACTCCAGCTAACCCCAGACCACTGCCCCAGACCGAGTGGCCCCCACACAGCCGGCTCTGCAAGCTTCATGGCTCCTCGGGCTGGGGAGGTGTGGGGAGGGACATTGTGCAGCATATATCCGGACCAGAGCTGCTCAGCGATGACCTTGCTTTCTGTTCTGCTTTAATATAATTCTAAGTAATTGACTTCTTATCTGTGCATTCACCCAGAAACTAAAAAGCCTTTAGAGTTAGGTCTTTCCAGAAAGCGGGGACAGCACCTGGAGGCCTGGAGGGCTGTCACTGACCCATCACAACCCAGCATATGTCCCACAGCTCTTTTCTTTTCTTTTTAATTGTGGTACTAGGAATTGAACCTGGGGGCATTCTATCTCCGAGTTACACCCCAGCCCTATTTTTAATTTTTTGTTTTGAAACAGGGTCTCCCTTAAGTTGCTGAATCTCACTACTTGCTGAGTCTGCCCTCAAACCTGCGATCCTCCTGTCTTAACCTCCCAAGTACTGGGATTACAGGCATGTGCCACCATGCCTGCCTCACCCCACGGCTCTGGAGGGCTCTTCCCAGCACTGCCTGCTGAATAAGGTGGGGCCACCTCCCTGCTCCTTTCTGCCCTCGGCCAGCAGCAGGCCCTTTTATTTGAAAGATTTTATTTTTAGTCACCATGTAGAAATAGGGTTTAAAAAATTAACTGGGGGTGTGGCTCAGTGGTAGAGCACAGGCTTAGCATGCAGGAGGCCCTGGGTTCGAGCCCCAGCACATAAACAAAAACTGAAAAACTAATATACAGAAGCCACAAAAATTGCAGGGTCTTGAATAACCATTACCCTTATGGTCTTGGAATAATTCCTGACTTCTCTCTGACATGGTAACTGGCAGCCCAGTTAGCTTTTTGTTTTCTGTTTTTATTTCAGAAAATGGAGTGTGTTGGTCTTTTGCTTCCATTTCAGGCTTTCTGGTCTAGACAGACCTTTTTATTTCCCTTCTTTTAGAACAACAGGTTTCACTGGAATTCTGAGTGATTAAAAGGCAATTTAAATTTTTTTTATGTCTTTTCCCAGACACTTGGCAGTGTGCTGGCTGCATGATGGAAAGCCCAGCAGACCTGACTTGTTGATGGATAGCTTGAAAATGACCTAAGTGGACTTCACTTTGGGATTTCCCACAGTGCAGACTGATCAACTTGTTGCTTTGTGTTCCAAGTGTGCATCCTATGGGGTTTTCCTCTGTGGCTTGGAAGGAAACAAGGGTCTTTAGCAGCATCCAGCAACCAGCAGGGGGATGGCCAAGCCTGCCTTCGTGAGCAGGAGGCAGGAGCACTAGTTGCATTGTATCTGTATGTTGGCATCAATGTGGTCCTGCCCTGTGATCCTTCAAACAAAACTTGAGGTTGAATCCCTTTTGTTTGGGTAGATAAGGGAGTGTATTGAGTTCCATGGAAAACAGACAAGGGGACTCTGACAGATGGGGAAAGGGCACCCACAGCAGGGGGTCAGCCTGGAACTGGGTACTATAGCAACACTCTAAGAATTATCCTATGAATTAAAGGATGGCGAGATTGGATCTGCCCGGGCAGGAGATGGGCTGGGTCTTTGTCAGCCAACAGACGAGAGGCTGGTCTGCAGTCTTGTGATTTGTTAGTTTGGTTGTGTTCAGCAGCTCTATGCTGTGGAGATGACATTACTCCAGAGTCTCACGCATATATGTTAACTAGCAGCACACTGAGCAGGGGGTGGGCAACAGGCAGTGAAATGTTTTTACTTTTTTGTCAACAGAAATTTTAAAAACAACAATAAAACTGACTAAAAGTCTGATTTGCTTCTTAATATCATCATGCCCCAACAGTTCCAAACAATGTCAGTGATAAAATACTCCCTCATAGGGGCAGGCTTCTCTTAAGCTCCCCCCTCCCCATCTCTTGGAACATTGCTGGGATAATAAGCACCAGGTGGCAAGATTATAAATCAGCAAGAGAGCAAACAGAAAGCAAATGACTCCTGAGATAAGACTTTGTTTTTCTTTATTGTGCTGGAGATTGAACCCAGGGTGGTGAGCATGCCAGGGAAGTGCTCTATCATTGAGCTAAACCCCCCACCCAATAAAAACTTTTTTTTTCGGTACTGGGGATTGAACCCAAGGGCATTCTACCTCCGAGCTACACCCCAGCCCTATTTCTTATTCTTTATTTTGAAATAGGGTCTCACTAAGTTGCCGAGGGCCTCACTAAGTAGCTGAGGCTGGCTGCAAACCCGGATCCTCCAGTCTCAGCCTCCCAAGTGCTGGGATTACAAGCGTGTGCCACCACACCCAGCTAAAATTTTTTTTTAAATCACAAAAACTACTTTGTGGAGCTTAGAGACAGTTGAGCAGTGATGGACCTTTGTATTTTTTAGCTTTATGATTTGGTTACCTATTGCTGCTTTTAAAACTACTCCAAGGGCAGGGCTCGGTGGGATGGCCTATCATGGTCCTTCACATGGTCTCTCCTTCCATGGTGGCTGGCTTTCCCAGTACAAAGCAGAAGCTGTCAGGTTTTCTTAATGCCCAGGCTTGGAGGTCCCAGAACAGTATTCTCAACACATTCTATTGTTCAAAGCAGTCATGAGGCCAGCCCAGATTCAAGAGGAAGAAAAACACATCAGTATGAAGGAGATATTGTTGTTGCCATCTTTGGAAACATCGCCTACCTCACATGATTTTCTCTATTGAAACAAGGTATTGTATGCTTTCACATATTGCCTTTAATGATAATAAACCTTATCAACATGGAACAATGTAGATCTCTCTGACTTTTAAAAAAATTAGATTCTTGCCAGATGTGGTGGTGCACGCCTGTAATCCCAGTACTTGGGAGGCTAAGACAAGAGAATCACAAGTTCAAAGACAGCTTCAGCAAGTAGTGAGACTCTCATCAACCTGGCAGGACCCTGTTTCAAAATAAAAATTTTAAAAATAAGGCTAGGGGTGTAGCTCAGAGGTAGAATGTCCCTAGGTTCAATCACCAGTAACACACACACACACACACACACACACACACAATTAGACCTTTATAATTGTTAACTATACTTTGGTTCTGAATGGAAAGATGGTTTCTTCATGGATTCCTAAGGAGAAAAATAAGAGATTGTAGGGCTCTTAACATAGCAATGGATTTGAGAGAAAACATTATGATGGATCTGATTTGCCAAAACCTAAAAGCAGACCATGTTCAATTCTGAGACTATCCAGTCCACAAATTACAACCTTGGAACTTGTCAGGCCAGATGACCACTACTCCTGAGTCACACAATTACCTGAACTTTACACTGTGTGTGTGTGTGGTAGTGGGGGTTGAATACAGGGGTGTACTACCTCTGGGCTACATCTCAGCCCTATTTTGTTTTTATTTTTGAAACAGGGTCTTGCTAAAGTTACCACATACTGGCCTCAAACTTGCAATCCTCCTGTCTCAGTCTCCCAAGTACTAGGATTACAGGCATGTGCCACCTTGCCCATCTTACACTCTTTAAAACCAGGACTGTTGGAAATGGACTGACCATAGGATTCTTGTGAGGGCCAGACTGAGTCTTTTAGATACTGTAATATATGGTTGGTAGACATTTTTTTTTTTTTGCAGTACTGGTGATTGAGCCCAGGGGCATTCTACCTCTGAGCTACACACCTAGCCTTATTTTATTTTTCATTTGGAAAATAGGGTCTCATTAAGTTGCTGAGAGCCTAAATTGCCAAGGCTGGCTTCAAACCTGAAATCTTCCTGTCTCAGCCACCCAAGTACTGGGATTACAGGCGTGGGCCACCACTCCAGGGTTAGATAGACCTCTGAGGGTTGCTATATATTTCACTCTGATCAGAGGACCCTATCTCAGTCCAAACAGGATCCATAGGAGAACTGATAGGCATCAATGTGACTCCTTCACTATTGCCAGACAAGAGATAATCCATCTGTATGTGTACAGAGCTCTGTTTGGACAGCATTTTCAAGCACACTAACTCCTTTTCTTCTCACCATAAATAGTGAGTAAGTAGGCCCTGCAGGCTGTGAATATCCACGGTTTGCAGGTATGTAAACAGAATAGAGGTCATAACTTCCTTGAGTCACATGAGAGCTTGGATTTAGAGCCTGGAGAAGGAGTGGCTGCCCTAATTCTTCCACATGCAGGCTCTTCTTTTCTGCTGGGGCAGAAGGCCCTTGAGGCTCGGGACCTGGCTGCCTTTAGTTCTGGGCTCATGGCCTCTTCGCCAGGATTCTGCCCTGCCCATAAGCAGAATCCTAGGGGCAAGTTCAGTCAGCTCCCGGGTGAGTTGCCACGGCAGGTGGGGCCTGGCTCCTTGTCTTACAAACATTTGTGTGGGCCGGTATCCCCTCCGGCCGGGCCCAGACTTTCTCTCCCAGGAAGGCCCAGGAGTGGGCTAGCCTTGGGCACCACGTGCACAGGCTTACCCCTCCACCGCAGAATGGGCCAGGAGCCGAGGCCGGGCTCTGCCCTCACTGCCGCCCGCGCCCCCGGCTTTGTTGCCCGGGCTGGTCCCCGCGCGTCGCGGGCGCCAGGTCACGTGCGTTGGCGACAACCTGTCGCAGGGCGGCCCCGGGGCCCCGCGCCGCTGATTGGCGGGCCGGGCGGGCGCGGGGCGGGGCCGGGCGGGCGGCCGATCAGCTGTGCCGAGCTGCACAACAACAAAAGGACCGGGACGGGCCGGCGGCGGCCCGCGAGCGACCGGAGGCTGGAGCCGGCCCGGACCCCGCCAGGCCACCGCCCGCCGCAGCTACCTCAGCGCCCGTCCCCGCCGCGCCGCCCCGGGCGCGTCCTCGCCGCGGCCCGGGCCCACGTAAGTGCGGGCAGGCCGTCCCGGGGCCAGCCTGCGGGGCGGCCGTGCGCCCTCCCGCGCCTCGCCGCCGCCGACACCCTCGGCCGCCCGCGGGGACCCGCTGCCGACCCGGGGGCCGAGCGCGGCGTTGGGTGTTTGGTTTCTGCCTCCTCCCCGAGCCGGGCCTGTTTTCCTGGCCGCGAAGGGACTTCCCCTGCCTTCTCTCGTCACTCCCTCCTCGCCGCCGCCTCCTGCGCCCGGCCGTTGGGTGGGCTGCCCGCTCGGGACTCGGCCCTGCAGTGCTCCCGGTCCCCTCGGCGGCCGGCCCCGCACAGGGTCGCGCACCGTAGTGCAGGAGGCCCTCCGGGACCAGGAAACCTGCTGGGTTACTCCTTGATCCCACTCGATCTCACATCACTGAGGTTGCATCTGCGGAAAGAGGACTTGACTTCCCCGTCGTCGTTTAAGTCCCAATCACTTTGATCACTGGTGTTTCTAGGTGCCCTGTCCTAGGCCGAGGGCTTTAAATACACCGTCCTAGTTGGTCCTCGCAATAAACCTAGGAAGCAGGCCTGTCTTATTTATAGGAAGGAAACTCGAGGCACAGGGCAGGTTAAGTAATTTAAGGTCACACAGCCAATGAAAAGAAAATCGTGTTTACCGTTTCAAAGCTGCAGATGAGTTTTATGTGGGGATTCCCGCTTTTGATTGTATTTTCTGAGCACATCTGCTCAGTATGTTAATTCCAGTTTAGAGTAGATTAAGGAAGAGCCCCTTTCCACCTGTAACTCCTAAGAACTTGGGCATCCCTGGCTAAGAGTCTTTTTTGAATGCAAAGTAGTTCTGAGGAGGAGGGTGGGGAGCGAGACCCTTGGTTCCTTAACCAGAGGTCTTAATGACTGCCCCCAAGATCCTGAAGTCACTTGCTTGGTAATGGGAAGACATTTTTCATTTGCAGGTGGGAAAAGTACTGGGAAGCTTTTTTTTTTTTTTGGCGGTACCGGGGATTGAACCCACGGGCATTCTACCTCCGAGCTCCACCCCCAGCCCTATTTTTTATTCTTTATTTTGAAACAGGGTCTCACTAAGTTGCAGAGGGCCTCACTAAGTAGCTGAGGCTGGCCAGGAACTTGCAATCCTCCTGTCTCAGTCTCCCAAGTACTGGAATTACAAGGGTGCGCCACCGCGCCTGGCTACTGGGAAGCTTTTTTAAGTTGCAACCACTCTAATTCTGAACTGGCAGCATAATTTTCAAAGGCCTCTGCCAAGAACCAAGACTTACTAATTTCTGCGATCAAGGTCTCTTTTGTTTTCTTATCCTATCTTTTGTTCTTTTCTGCCCATTGTATATTTCTTGTGGGAATGGCCCTGCTTTCGAAATTCAAGGTTAACAGGCTATGAATTACTCCTTACTGCCGTGGCTGGCCATGTTGCTCAGCCTTCCCGGCAGGCTGCAGTAGATCCTTAAGGGGAATAACCTCCCTATAAATGAGTTGAATAGACTGAGTAGAGAGGTGGAACATGCTGGGCTTGGTTTTTCTGCAGTTCAGAATCAATCTTTTTAGTTACCTGAATCAGCATCTAGTTTAGAAAAATATTCTAAACTAGCCGTAGAGGGTGGCTATGGAGAGGAACATGACTTGGGACTGCTGTTTGTTTGAAGGTGTGTTTAACCACCTGATATTTCAAAACTGTTAAGGAGCCACAGCTGCACTCATCAAAGTTATGGTTGGTTTTTTGTTGTTGTTGTTTTAATTTAAAAAAGTTTTCTTTTTTGGAGCCACCTACTGGCAGCCAAAACCAACCGAAAAGCACTGTTCTCTGAAGTTCATAGAACCAGAGTTGGGCTGGAAGGAGCCTGAGAGATCATGTGCAGAGAAAAGCACAGGACTGGAACCGCAGGGACACATGCTCTTCTGCTGGCTCCGTGTGTGACCCGCTCTGTCACTTCTCAGCAAATCAACGTTCTGAGCCTCTTACCTCACCAGTAAAATGGGACAAATAAGTACCTCAAATCCCTTTCAGCTATAAGTTTATGGTAAATTGTAGCTCTGATTATTATATAGACACTTCACAGATAAAGAAAATAAGACCCAAAGATGCTAAATGATTTGCTTACAACTTGGAATGAATTTGTAGCTAATAGTTACTGAAGCTGGGCATGGTGGCGCAGGCCTGTAATCCCAGTACTTAGAAGGCTGAGACAGGAGGATTGCAGGGTCAAGGCCAATCACAAGCAATTTAGCAAGACCTCGTTTCGAAAAAAGAAAAGGGGTGGGCTGGGGTGTCATTTGGAGGTAGACTGCCTCTGGGTTTAATCCCTGGTACCCCCCAAAAGGTCACTGAATGCCTGGTATGTGACAGGCATTCTAATTGCCTATACTGTTTTTTTTTTTTTCTTTTTTCGGTACCGGGGATTGAACCCAGGGGCATTCTACCTCCGAGCTACACCCCCAGCCCTATTTTTTAATCCTTTATTTTGAAACCGGGTCTCACGAAGTTGCCGAGGGCCTCACTAAGTAGCTGAGGCTGGCCGGGAACCCGGATCCTCTGGTCTCAGCCTCTCAAATACTGGGATTACAAGCGTGCGCCACCACGCCTGACATCCTATACTGTTCTAAGTGTTACACACCTAATTCTCACATGGGCACTAAGAAGTAGAAATTATAACTATCATTCCCAGTGTGTGTGTGTGTGTGTGTGTGTGTGTGTGTGTGTGTCTGTGTGTAAGAGTGAGATAGAGAAATACTGGGGATTGAACCCAGAGGCATTCTACCTCCAAGTTACACCCTTAGTCCTATTTTATTTTGAAACAGGGTCTTGCTAGGTTACTGAGAGCCAAGCTGAGTTGCTGAGGCTGGCTTCAAACCTGCAATCCTCCTGTCTCAGCCTCCCAAATACTGGGATTACGGGCATGTGCTACCACACCAGGCTATCATTCCCATTTTAAGGATGAGAAAACTAGAGCACCAATAGGTTACTAAATATCCTGAATTCACACGTAAGGAGCAGACTACCTCCAGAGCCAGCCTTTAGGTACCCACACCACACTGATTTTTGCTGGGTTACCTGTCCCAAAAATGAGAAAAAAAAGTTATAACAAGATCTTCCAAACTAGCAACTCCATTCTAAGTTTTCAAACTAGAATGCTCTTATCCATAAGTATTAAACTCAGCTACCTTTCTCTGCCCACAAAGCATTTCTACGCCTGTAGTAATATGGAAAGACATTGATGATAAAACATTAAGTAATAGACTACAACTATGATAAAAAGAAACCTTACATGTAGGGGGGAAAAACTAGAAGAACATGCACCAGTAGCTAACAACGATCCCAACAAGGCAAAAGAACAATAGCTATTTTCCTTATTTGCTTTCTCAACTTTCTGTCATGCGGTTTTATTCATTTTATAATGAAAAATATATAATTTGTTTTTAAAAGGTCAGCAGAGGTGTTTTGAGCAAGCAGGACTGAGACCCAGCTGCCTTCCCCGGGTGCTGGGGTCCAGATACTTTGTTTCTTTCCTCTATGGGTGGATGCCCGGGCTCGTTCAAGCTCAAAGCCTGCAGGTGCCTCTGAGAACAGCTTGCTGCCCCACCCTGCCCTCCTAGCATCTATCCCCTGGCTAAATTCCAGAGCTGCATTTGTGAAGGTGGCCGCATGCTTACTCTGGAACTTTCATTCACTTTCACTGTTGCCCTAGAATAGTGACTATCAAATAGTCTGTGACTCTGAGGAGACAAGAGAAGTCTGAACCTCTGCTTTGCCTTCCAGCCGCACAGCACCAGCCCAACTGAGAGCCCCGCCCCTGCAGAGGACAGTTTCTAGGCCATCCACGGGAGGACAGGCCATTAAGATTTTAAGATTTTTCTAGAACAGCTCACTATCCCAACAGAAATTAGAATGTGAACTGTGTGTATGTTTAAATTTTCTACTGGCCATGGGGAAAAAGGAAAAAAACAGGTGAAATGAATTTTATTAATATATTTTACTTATTATAAAATATATCCAAATCCTCATATATCCAAAATTTATTGTAACATGTAATTAAGGTAAAAAATTACCGAGATATTTTACTTTTTTTGTACTAAGTGTTTCAAATCCACACCAGTGTGCTCACACATACAGTGTATCAATTCAGATGTGAAGTTTTTACCCGATATACTTGCTGTATATTTAGATGTCAAAAAGCAGAGTCCCATACCCTAATTGTTCCAGGCATACTTGAAAGTTTTTCAAAATTTGGCTCAATTAACTTTTAAATTTTATTTATTTATTTATTTATTTATTTATTTGTGTGGTTCTGGGGATTGACCTCAGGGGCATTCTACCTCTGAGCTACACCCCTAGCCTGATTTTTTTTATTTGGAAACAGGGTCTGGCTAGGTTGTCTCACTACTTGCTGAGGCTGTCCTCAAACCTGCGATCCTCCGGTCTTAGCCTCCCAAGTACTGGGATTACAAACGTGAGGCACCATGCCCGGCTTAACTTTTAAATTTAAATAGATTAAAATTTAAATTTAGTGTCTTAATCACACTCATCAGCATTTCCTATGATTCTTCATCTAAATTGCCTCCGGGACAGTTCTGGTGAGCAGGTCCCTCCAGAAGATCCTTGTCCTTGGTGACACCTACAGTGCAGGGCTGAAGGAGCGCTGCATAGTTAGATCAGCTTCACTTCCGCGTTGCGCTGTGTGTGGGGGTCTCCCCTGGCCATCTGACACGTGGGCCCCCTTTTCCAACATGACACTGAGGCTCAGAAGGACTCAATGCTCTAGTTCCAGCCACCTGGGTTAGAGCCAGAGCTGCTGGTGCCCAGGCCAGAGCTCCTTCCACCTGCCCCCCAGGCTCTATTCCCTGTCCTCCCACAGGGCCCAGCAGGTGTGTCCTGTAAATACCTGCAGTGACTCAGGTGAGATGAAGGATGAGCTCTTCCCTCCTTCACTGGGCTGGGCTTCTGCGCACTCTGCCCACCTGAGGATGGTTGTCCTTGCAGGCGCAAGGGACACGGGAGGCACCTCTCACATCAGAAACCGAAAGAACTTGTGCCTACAGAGCCCTCTGGAGAAGCCTTTCCTGAGGCCAATTGTGGATATTCCAGGCTCAAGCTGGCTTCCACTCCAGGGGCTTGGAGGGGTGGGGGGCAGTTGTACTGCGGAACTCAGCAGCTGCCCCACAGCATCCTCTGCCCTGTAGCTGCTACTAATCTGGCCTGGGCCCCAGTGCCTTGCCTCAGGCAGCCTGACAGCAGGAGGTGGGGACAAGGCACTCATTCAGGATGAGCAAGGGGTCCCCTGTAGGGAGCACACCCCTCCCCACCCAGAGGCTCCAACCACTTAGCTGATGCAGGGCCAGAATCCAGCACTGTGCTATGAAGAATTGGGATTATCCTCTCTGTTGGTTCAGTGGACACAGAATTGTATTTGGGTCTAATATCTGTCCCTATGATCTAAGAAATGGGAGAAGATTTTGAAGCTATCTTTTTCCCTCCTAGTTTATATGCTCACAAACCTTCATTTACATCAGACCTTGGGATGGCTCATCTTTGGACCCTATGGCACCATAGTACATGCAAACTACACAGCCCACTTTTCTTAATTTCTCTTACATGAGTTTGCATTCGCATGCTAGAGCTCCAGTCTTCACAGTTTGACCATGTTGCTTTCCAGAAGGTTTCAGGGAGACTGGTGATGCAAGTGGCACTTCCTGTTTACCCACTTTTAATTGATGGCTGAGGATGATGAATCGTGACCACAAAGTGTCCTAATGTCATTTATTTGAAATGTTTTACCCTTGCAGTTGTGTGCCAAAAAATTGTAGCAGTCCCACTTACATAAAGAAATTGAGCCCTGCAGGAGTCTCATCAGCTACATATCTCAGCTACTTTCATAGCTGAAGGTGATTATTTTGAAAGTGATAGAACCTGAAGTTATGGATTCAAAGCTGATGCTTGTGGCTGGGCATGGTGGCACATGCCTGTAATCCCAATAGTTGGGAGGTTGAGACCCTCCCAAGGATCAATTTACAGAGACCCTCAGCAACTTAGCAAGACCCTGTTTCAAAATAAAAGAAATAAGCAGGGCATGGTGGTGCACACTTGTAATCCCTGTACTTGGGAGGCTGAGACAGGAAGATCCAGGTTTGCAGCTAGCCTCAGCTACTTAGGCCCTTCGCAACTTAGTGAGACCCTGTTTCAAAATAAAGAATAAAAAATAAGGCTGGGGATGTAGCTCAGAGGTAGAAAGCCCCTGGGGTCAATCCCCTGTACCGCAAAAAAAAATTTTTTTTAATTAAAAAAAAAAAAGAAATGAATAGGGCTGGGGTTGTAGCTCGGAGGTAGAAAGCGCTTGGGTTCAATCCTCAGTACCAGAAAAAAGAAAGTGATAAAAAGTGATTAAAAAATGCTTAGTAGCCATGCGTGGTAGCGCACGCTTGTAATCCCAGTACTTGGGAGGCTCAGAAAGGAGGATCACAGGTTCACGGCCAACCTCAGCTACTTAGTGAGGCCCTCTGCAACTTATTGAGACCCTGTTTCAAAATAAAGAATAAAAAATAGGGCTGGGGGTGTAGCTCGGAGGTAGAAAGCCCCTGG
>PVJS01011558.1:0-27115 GCA_004027185.1 Glis glis | reverse complement strand
CAGGTTCGCAGCCAGCCTCAGCTACTTAGTGAGGCCCTCTGCAACTTATTGAGACCCTGTTCCAAAATAAAGAATAAAAAATAAGGCTGGGGGTGCAGCTTGAAGGTAGAATGTCCCTGGGTTCAATCCCTAGTACTGCAAAAAAAAAAAAAGTGATTAGTGAGGTTCTCACCATCCCTGGGTAATGTCACCATTTCTGTCACCCCCTTTGCGTTGACAACTGCTATGGAGTGGCCCTGTCTGCTGCTCTCTCCCCTGTGCTCAATCTACACCTGATGCATAATAGGTGCTTAGTAACTATTTGTAGAATAATAGTTGACCTGGGTAGAGAACTTGGTGCCAAATACATGTGTGCTAAGCATATCATCTGCATTGACTCAGCAAGAGTAGGATCAGGGAGGTGTTTTGGGCAAAGTCCTGAAGAGACAACATGTCGGCTTCAACTGGGATGAGAGTGACGGAGGGCAGTTGGTGGACTGAGCTGCCTATGCAGCCGGAGTCCACAGGCCTTGTGGTCCTTTGGCTGAGGGGCTGGTGGACAGCATGGGAGTTGGCAGGAGGTGACAAAAGGAGCCAACAGTAACTGCACAGTTCTCTGTCTCAGTAACTGCCGAGGGCTACTGCTGCTTCCTGGGAAGGGGCTGAAGGGTAGTATGAGTAAGTTTGTGGGGAAAAATTTAACACTTTTTGATATGTGTTCGGTTCAATGTGCTGTTAGGTAACCAAGTAGAAATGGATAGATAATGTGGAACTCTGGTAAGATCAAGCAGGCTGGAATTGAGGAATTTAGAACTCACCAGAACTCCCTTAGGTAGGAGCTCTTACCCACAGAAGTCGTGTAAGTTCCTAAATCTTACAGCCAGTGAGCCGCAGAGCCAGGATCCCACCAGCCACACAGACTCTGCCAACACCCGCTGAGCTGCCACCCAGAGAGAGGTGTCTCCAGTTCTAGCTGCTGCTGGCTCAGTTTTCTATGGAGTAAATTTCTCCATGCCAGCTGTAGGAATTGTTTTAGAGGCCAAAGTATGCTGTGCTTATAGATTTTTAAAGCAGATATGCCTAAAGTCATATACAGAAGTACAGAATAGGAAAGCTGGGCGTGGTGGCGCACGCTTTCAATCCCAGTACTTGGGAGGCTGACAGGAGAATCGCAGGTTCGCGGCCAGCCTCAGCTACTTAGTGAGGTCCTCCACAACTTAGTGAGACCCTGTTTCAAAATAAAGAATAAAAAATAGGGCGGGGGTGTAGCTCGGAGGTAGAATGCCCCTGGGTTCAACCCCCAGTACTGCAAAAAAAAAAAAAAGAATAAAATATCAGGCTGGGGGTGTAGCTTGGAGGTAGAATGCCCCTGAGTTCAATCCTCAGTACCACAAAAAAATAAATAAATAAAATAAAAGAAGTACAGCATAGGAGAGAAAATGAGCCAGGGAAGGTGGTAGCCTGGCGTAAGGGTGGTCACCAGGCACTGTTGCTGGGCTCATTTGAAGACTTCTGGGCAGTTGAATATCATATAGCAAGACTCTCATTGTGTATTTTTTTGCCCCTCTACTTACACACAAGGGGTACTGTAGTTTGAAATAGATATTTTGGGGGGAAAGGTGTGGTACTAGGGGTGAAACACAGGGCATCATGGCATGCTAGGTAAGCTCTACCACTGAGCTATATCCCCAGCCCTGCAATTTGAAATATTCAAATTCATCACTTATAAAAGCACAGATACAAAAAACCCAACTCCTTTCCATTTGGCATTTTAAGATATTGACAGGTTGCATTTGAGTACTTGATTCATATTTTGTGGATAAAAGATGTTGCGTATCTTGGGTTTGATTCCTGCAGAAAGATAATAGCTGTAGGATGTAGGCTAAGGCATATGTTCTCTTCTAAGGGTGTGTGTATATGTACTTGTAATATATACACACATATATGTATAATATATATATTTATGTGTACATATAAACATATGGTGATTTGAAGTAACCTTCTTTCTCTGTTTTATTTTAGGGATAATGACTCTTCTTGCTTCTCACCTAAGTTGAATAAGCACCCCGCGCACTTTAATCTCCTGTCTGTGCTGTCAGGCCACCTGAAGATAGGGTTTTGAAATCTCAGCTAAAAAGACATCCAGCCAAAGTCTCAATCTTGCCTTAACAATGTTCCAGAGGCTGAATAAAATGTTTGTGGGTGAAGTCAATACTTCTTCCAACCAAGAACCAGAATTTAGCGAGAAAGAAGATGATGAATGGATTCTCGTTGACTTCATAGGTAAGGTATACTTGGGTTAATCTTCACAGTAAAGTGGAAACTCTTGCATGTCATTTCTTTGCATAAGTAAACCAATAACTAAAGATTTTAAGCCTTTAAAGTAAGTAAACAAGAATTTATCTAAAAAAAAAAAAAGAAATCAGGAAACATTCTGTGCCAGGTAATCAGTCAGTACAATTAATTGATGTCAGACTTTCCAGTTTTCAACTCTTACAGCTTGATCCAATCAGAGGCACTTTAATAGGAAACGCTCATATTAGACAAGCAGTGACCCATATGGCTCATCATATGTTTACTGAGCAGAATAGAAACAGTCCTAAAGCCATGCCTACAAAGCCAGCATAATCCCAGCCCAACACACAGTGATAGAAAGTAATTTTATGATTGTTATGAGTGAATATAAGTGGTTTTGTGTCTGAACTAAATAAAGGAAGGAGTGTGAGCATCAGCTAATAGCATCTCTCCTTTTTCTGCACTGTGAATTTGATGGATGGCTGCACTGTGACTGCTCCCTGTGGTAATCATCGTCCGGTGGATGTGAACTGCAATGTGGACACTGTCTAGATACTTGCACTGGTTTCTCAGCAGAGGAAGAGGAGGAGGAGGAGGAGGATGACATCAGTGAAGAGTCACCTACAGAGCACCCTTCAGTCTTTTCCTGTTTACCTGCATCTTTGGAGTGTTTGGCTGATACAAGTGATTCCTGTTTCCTCCAGTTTGAGTCCTGTCCAATGGAGGAGAGCTGGTTTATCACCCCTCCCCCGTGTTTCACTGCAGGTGGATTAACCACTATCAAGGTAGAAACCAGTCCTATGGAAAACCTTCTCATCGAACATCCCAGCATGTCTGTGTATGCTGTGCATGACTCCTGCCCTGGGCTCAGTGAGGCCAGCTGTGGGACTGATGAATTTTGTAATCCAAGAAGTCCCAGGTAGGTTGCAAGTATCTTACTCTCTCCACAGGCAGTCTGCTGAGCATGCATTTTGCTTATTTCTAATATATTAAAAGCTAAGTTTTTAGAAGATGCAAAAGTAATTTTGTTAAAGATTTATGAAAGCATGTGCACAGTGCATAGCTGATCAGTGGTATAAAAATTTGCTTACTTTAGATTTTTTGAAAAGTTAGTTGTAGCATGGCCCCTTATATAAATAAGAGCTGTTTCATTTATAAAATTCTGCTACTCAAGGGAAATAAAAGACTGGCATTTCTGCTAAGTATCTTAGAATATATTTTTGGCACATTTTAGACTGGATCTTCTAGGATACCAAAATCAACTAGAATAGTATGTCTTAAAATAAAACTCCTATTTTTTTCCCCCACACATTCCTAGCTAGGTCACATTAAATGGTGCTTAACCTTGATGACCTAAGAAATCTTAAGCATAAAAACGCAGTTTTACCAGAACATTTGCTCAAAACGCTCTTCTAAGCCACGTGTGTTGGTGCATGCTTGTAATCCCAGTACTTGGGAGACTGAGACAGAAAGATCGCAGGTTTGCGGCCAGCCTCAGCTACTTTGTGAGGCCCTCTGCAACTTAGTGAGACCCTGTTTCAAAATAAAGAGTAAGGCCGGGCGTGGTGGCGCACGCTTGTAATCCCAGTACTTTGGGAGGCGGAGACCGGAGGATCCGGGTTCGCGGCCAGCCTCAGCTTTCTCTCTCTCTCTCTCTCTCCCTCCCCCTGTTTCTGTCTTTTTCTCTCTCTCTCTCTACTTAGTGAGGCCCTCCGCAACTTCATGAGACCCGGTTTCAAAATAAAATATAGAAAATAGGGCCGGGGGTGTAGCACGGAGGTAGAACGCCCCTGGGTTCAATCCCTGGTACCGCAAAAACAAAACAAAACAAAACAAAACAAAGAATAAAAAATAGGGCTGGGGGTGTAGCTCAGAGGTAGAATGCCCCTGGGTTCAATCCCCAGTACTGCAAAAATAAATAAATAAAATAAATGAATGAATAAATAAATAAATAATAAATAGATAAATGAATGAATAAATAAATAATAAATAGATAAAAAGTAAATAAATGAAAAATAAAGAATAAAAAATAGGGCTGGGGGTGTAGTTTGGAGGTAGAATTCACCTGGGTTCAATTCCCAGTACTACAAAAAAAGAAAAAAAGCCTTCTAAAATGTCGTTTTGTAGTTATATGAGGATCCCAAATGCTCTGAAGTGTTCTGTCTGAATGGCAGATGGGTTGAGGGCTGGTTAAATTGAGGAAAGGTGCCCAGTCAGTGAAGATTGGTATGTTCCAAAACAAACTTCCAGACATTTTGTGGCTTTTTTCCAAAGAACATATCCAGGGAATATATCTGAGATCACTCCCGCCCACTAAAATAAAATCCCAGCACATGCTAATTAGCTCAGACTCAGGCTGGTCCATTGTGCATTTCTGTGGACTGTCTACTGTTAAAGCATTTGGAGATCTTGACGTTGACCTAATTCTCTCCTTTAGGTCAAGGGTCCAGGTGAATTTGAATCCTTTGGGGCAATTCAAAATATTCCTATGGTTGGCACTCTCATCCAAAGGGCCTCTTTTTGGATTGTCCAGGGTCTGATTCTACTAACTGGACCACTGTATATATCTTATATTTCCTGTTTGCCAGATATAAATAAAGCCCAGGAAGCTCTTTAACTTTGCCAGAGTTTGCTGCTCTATCAACTTCTTGGTATTGCCGATGATCTTTTTTTTTTTTTTTTTGGTGGTACCGGGGATTGAACGCAGGGGCGTTCTACCTCCGCGCTACACCCCCGGCCCTATTTTTTATACTTTATTTTGAAACCGGGTCTCACGAAGTTGTGGAGGGCCTCACTAAGGAGAGAGAGAGAGAGAGAGAGAGAGACAGGGAGAGAGAGAGAGCGAGAGAGCTGAGTGAGGCTGGCCGCGAACCCGGATCCTCCGGTCTCCGCCTCCCAAAGTACTGGGATTACAAGCGTGCGCCACCACACCCGGCTTGCCGATGATCTTTTATGGAACTAAACATATTTCATTTCATTTTTCTTGTACCAAAATAAAAAAAATAATCTAGTTGCATGATGCCAGGCTGCAGACTGGCTAAGATTTTTGGTGGGAAATGTTCCTTGAACAGGCACTTTATTCAGCCCCCAAAGGTCAATGTTTCAGGCATTCCAACAAAAATGTAAAACATAACTTGTGGGAGGCAGTATAGATTTAATTGCTTTAAATTAATTTCTTCAGCCAGGCGTGGTGGCGCACGCTTGTAATCCCAGTACTTGGGAGGCTGAGACAGGAGAATCCAGGTTCGCGGCCAGCCTCAGCTACGTAGTGAGGCCCTCTGCAACTTCGTGAGACCTCGTTTCAAAATAAAGGATAAAAAATAGGGCCGGGGGTATGCCCCTGGGTTCAATCCCTGGTACCGCAAAAAAAAAAAAATTAATTTCTTCAGTCCTTAAAAATTCTTCCCTCCTTATTGTGAGCTTACCTCTGAGGAATGCCACTCAAGAAGTTGGTGTGATTAATAGTTACTTTAAACTCACTGGCATTTGTATATTTACTTTTCAGTATTTAAAGTACATATGTCTGTGTGTCTATATAGTCAGCAGCTTTGTAAAATAACCTTTTTTTTTTTTTTGGTACTAGGGATTAACCCAGGAGCATTCTACCTCTGAGCTATACCCCCAGCCTTTTTTAATTTTTATTTTGAAATAAGGTCTCGCCAAATTGCTGAGGCTGGCCTCAAACCTGCAATCTTCCTGTCTCAGCCTCCCAGGTACTGGGATTACAGGTGTACGCCACCATACCCAGCTTTGTAAAATAGTTTATTACCAAAGCAGTACATGTGTATTGTAGAAAATACAAATGTGCAAAAATTTAATAATTTGAAATGATATTCTCATGACTCAAAGGTGAATACTACTAACACCCTACGGCATATCCTTCCAGATTGTTTTTTCTGTATGTGCCCATACCTACACACCCACGCACATGCTTTTAACCCAAATGAGATCATGCTGTATTTGCTATTTTATAACCTGCTTGTTTAAGCAATTGTCACCATTCTGCCTCAGTAAATCTTTACTACCCAAATCATATTCACATTTTCCTCATCAAGCCTAGGATATTTCACCAAGTTTGTCCAAACCAGCATCCAGTCCAGGACCATGCACTGATTCTAGCTATGTGTTTGCAGTTTTGATGCAGTGAGAATGTTGTTTTTGTATCTTGTTTATGCAGTTATATATTACAGATAGAACATATAAAACAGAGCCGGGCGTGGTGGCGCACGCTTGTAATTCCAGTACTTTGGGAAGCAGAGACCCGAGGATCCGGCTTGGTGGCCAGCCCCAGCTCTTGCTCTCGCGCTCGCGCTCTCTCTCTCTCTCTCTCTCTCTCTCTCTCTCTCCACTTAGTGAGGCCCTCCACAACTTCGTGAGACCCGGTTTCAAAATAAAGTTTAAAATATAGGGCCGGGGGTGTAGCGTGGAGGTAGACCGCCCCTGTGTTCAATCCCCGGTACCGCAAAAAAAAAAAAAAAAAAATAGGGCCAGGGGTGTGGCGCGGAGGTAGAATGCCCCTGGGTTCAATCCCCAGTACCGCAAAAAAAAAAAAAAAGAACATATAAAACAGTTAAACAAATAGGTATTTTCTGTAAATTAAGTCTCAAGAAATACACTAACGTTTATATTAATTACTTTTTTACATAAGAAACTCCTGCAAATTATTAGTTTTATAACAGTATCTAAATTCTTTTAACATCCTTATTTTTGGATTTGAAATTCTTTTAAGAAAGGTTCACTATATCCAGATAGAATCTATATCCAGATAGAATCAAAATTAGGAGGCTACCTACACAGTAAATCTGTATGTTTTCTAGGGGCTGGGGATGTAGCTCAGTGTGGGGCACTTACCTGGAGGACATGAGGCCCTAGATTCAATCCCCTGCACTTCAACACAAAACAAAAAAAATCTAAGTTTTCTAGACAGGCAGTAAATCGCATATCTTTCAAAAGTTAAATTGCTTCCATCCTGTCTGTCCTCAGGGATATTACCATAAAGCACATAAAAGTAAGGCGCTTCAGAATTGCTATAGGCTTTGGCATGTGCGTTTATTGCATTTTAGCCTTTATAAATATTGTTTGTGATGATTTATGAGCTATCATAATCTTAAGTAATATATGTGGCTTTAATGACTATGGTAAATCACTTTTAATAAAGAAAAGTTGACCATGTCCTAACAGTAAAATTAAAATAGCATTTTAAATCTTACTAGTGATTTAATAGTTCACCATTTAACATTTGTAGGGCCAGGAAAACCTGCTTATAAGACTCACGGGCACAGAGTAAGTATGTTTACTTTGAGACTGTGTGATCTGTGTTATTAGTTGGCACAGGGAGGCTAGGGACTCAAATGCCCACCTTTTAAAACCCACTTTCTTTATATTAACTCCTTTCTATCAGTTCCTTTTTTTTGTAAACGTGGTGTTGGGAATGAACCCAGTGCCTTGCACACGCCAGGTAGGCAAGCGCTCTACCACTGAGCTACATCTCCAGCCCTCCATTAGTTTCATAATGAGACCTGTTTTAATACTAATTAAAATATATGTATATATGTATTTATGTATATGTCTCTCCATCTCTGTCTACCTAAAGATAATGTTTTCCTCAAGTGCTTTTAGGCAAAATGTGCAACTACCTTTCCTGTGTAAAAGAACTCTTCAAGTCAGGCATGGTGGCGCACTTCTGTAATCCCAGAACTTGGGAGGCTGAGATAGGAGGATTGCAGGTTCGAGGACAGCCTCAGCAAAGTACCAAGACTCTCAGCAACCTAGTGAGACTCTGTTTCCAAAAAAGAAATAAAATTGGGCTGGTGGTGTAGCTGGAGGTAGAATGCCTCTGGGTTCAATCCCCAGTACCACACACACACACACAAAAAAAAGGATTCTTCAAAATCTTAAAACTTGGGTCAGGTTGTAGCTCAATGGTAGAGCACTTGCATAGCATATACAAGGCCCTGGATTCAATTCCTAGCACTGCAAAATCAAATAAACAAAACACCAAAACTTAAAACTCTTCATGTTATGTGTTAATATAGTCTAGATCAATCCTATTTGATTGGTCAGTTTTTAATATAGAAGACATAAAATAATCATACTGTGTAGCTATATTTTATGATTACATGTTCCTCAAAGGTATTTATTTATTTATTTATTTTTGTGGCACTGGGGATAGAACTCAGGGTATTCTACCTATGAGCTACACCCCCAGCCCTATTTATTTTCTATTTTGAAACAGGGTCTTGCTAAGTTGCTGAAGCTGGCCTCAAACCTGCGATCCCCATTTCAGCCTCCCCCGTACTGGGATTACAAGCGTGCCACTCTGCCCGGTCTCAAGGGTCTCTAAACATCGCCATGTATATGCCATTCCAAAACTTGCCCTGATGTGATAAAAATAAAAACTTTGAGTTGCTTCTGTAATCAGCAGTGGCTTCTTACCTAGAAAAATGTCAGTAGAATTTCCTTACATATATTTCTATGAAATATAAATTTAAAATATGTTTTCTAGAACATTTTACTTACAGGCAGAAAGCATCTGTGAAGGTGCTGTTGGCACAATGCTTTCTGACTGGTAAAATTTGGGAATACACATATTTTCCTTTTAAGATTATGATGAAATGAAAATAGATAGTATTTGCAAAAAAAGTTGGCAAATGTAGATATTCAGTAAATGTTAGTTCCCCTCCTAGAAAAGCTTTCTTTAATTCACTCGGAGTACAAAGCACATTTTTAGAATAGTCTCCTCGGCCATCTGTGGACTTTGTGGCATGTGTCTATTAAAACTTGGCTTCTGCCACTATCAAGTCAGTGGTTGCAAAATATAAACTCTTCTGTCAGTTCCGAGATACTAAGCTCTTATCCAGCCACAAACACAAATGAGTATGGAATTAAAGTAACCTTTTCAGCTTCCTTAGTAACATCCTCTCTTCTTAAATACAACCTACTTTTTTTTCTGTTTCAGAGCAGAAGCCCAAAGTGAAATGGGGCAGCACATTCACTGCTACATCACAGCTCTTGCTGCTCATACAAATTTTCTGGAACAACCCAAGAGCTTTCGCCCTTCCCAGTGGATAAAAGAACACAGTGAAAGACAGTCTCTGAACAGAAATAGCCTTCGTCGCCAAAATCTTACCAGAGATTGCCACTCTCGGCAAGTCAAGCACAGTGGCTGGGTGGTGCACCAGCCCTGCCCGCGTCAGTACAATTACTAAGAATTTCAAGTTTTCCTGGTTGGTTTCTCTTGGTCTGTGCATATGTGTACAATGAAAATGCTGTCTCTTTATAGCCAATGGATGACCAATCACATAGTTTATCAGTGTGTTTAGACACTATCTTAACAACCAGATTTCTATGCTGTGTATCACATAATGCCTTGCTCCTAACATTTACTTTTTTTTGTAAATTTTTTCAGAATATTTTTGGAAACATATCAGTACAATTACAGTGTTTGGTGTTTGGGGATGTCTTTAAATCTATTAAGGTATATGTGCTTTAGTCAACATTTAAAGACAGTTTTTCCCTCAAGTACGAGAATAGGCATCTTTGAATTTCATTTTATTTTGTTTTACTTAATCAATCTCTTGAGTAAGCAAAATTTATTCTCAGGGTCAGCCATACACTTTATTGACCAGTACTTGATAATCTTTTCTGTATATAATGAATACATTTTTACACACTAACATGAACATTAACAGGTGATAGTTGCTATGGATATAATGGAATTATGGCTGGACTTTTCTTTTGAAAGAAAACTTGATATATATGTTTTTTTTCCAGATTAGTCATGCAGTTCATTGTGGAATTCAGGTACATTAAGCTTTAGTGAACAGTGCATTCAGTAATTTCCATGTGACTACGTGACATGGTACAGATATGACAGGTGTCAAGAACAAAAGAACTCGTCTCAATGCAGAGGGAAGCAGTTAGACCTGTGAAATTATATTTGGAAAAATCCCTGTCTCTAAGTATCCCATTAGTCCAGGAGTTAGGTCGTTTGGATTCTTTCCTGCCAGCTCTGCCTACTCCCCACCTCACATCCGCTGTAACTTCAGAAGTTCTTGTTCAGGCACCTGAGTGACTTCATATTTCTCTCTGCCCACAAGAAAAGAGGTAGACTTTGTCTTTGTAGACACAGTGAAAAATCCTCTGACATGGAGCCTGTCCTGCCAAGGGGAAGGAAGGGAATTTCTGGTGACGTCGTTTCATAGCGCCCAAGAAAAGAGTGACAGGGTGGCTTCCTTGAGTTTTCCTGTTTTGTTTTAACTTCAGGCAAAATCTTTTACCACTTTGGCCTCCTCCACAACAGGGGAGTAATACCATTGGCCTCCCTCGCGGAGTTGTCATGGGGACCACGTCCTGATGGGAAGTGGGGCTGCCCAGATCTGAACCCTGCGTGAACTTGCAAGGGCCGCTCTGCTTGTTCTCAGTGTTGGTGCTAATGCGGAGGCCAGCGTTCAGGGTCTGACTTCCACGTAGGCCAGTTAACTCCACCCAGAGAAAAACCATGTCCTTACCTCTCACCAGTCTCTTCATTCCCTGCGCCGTCGTGATGGGCTCTGCTCAGCCGTCTGCATTCCACCTTCCTTTAGAGTCAGTGCCTTTCGAGTTCAGCCGTCATTCTACTGCCAGAATAGCAGCGTCGCCTGCATCATCAAACAGCTGGTTTTCCCATTTCCTCTGCAACCCTAGTAAATGAGCATACATTTAGGAAATGTTTCCAAGGAAAAAAGCAGCATATAGTCATGTGAAGTATTATATCCTTCAGTAACCCTGTAGCACCTTGAGGCAGGGAACCCTGGGAGACGTGCAGGGAAGAGCGGTGCTCTTTTCTGACTAGATGGGGGTGTTTGGAGTTGGAAGAGGTCAAACAGGCAGTGAGGTGGTGGTTTAGATTGTTCTTCCCCTGGTTGTGATGAAGCACCAGGATGTCTCTTTAGAACAAGTCTAGATTCCCCTTCTTTCCTTATCCCCCTTTTCCTACTGACTTCCCCTTTTATTTATTTGTTTTCTAATGAGGGGCCAAGTCTGTTAAGTTTTGTCAAACTGAGTTAGAAGTTATTTGTTACTATTTGTTTACCAGAGTTGGGAGATAAAGTAGAGTTTGCATGAAGGTGTGTATGTTTTACATCACGTCTCTTCTAGGGCCACACAGTGGTAACTTGAAAATAGACAAGCTAAATGTGTTCAGGATCTAAATTTCCACACACATGGGGCCTCTTTTTTCTTACATTGCATGCAAGTTGTTAGTACCTCACAAGCTGTAGAAGTTCAGCCACGAGAATTTGGCAGCACAGATTTGTATATAAAACTGCAGTACTGCCTTTTTTACTACTTTTCCAGATTTCTTGATACCTTAAATACATTTACATCTCTATCCGTTACTGGCTTTTTGTTTGCCTTATCTGGGCCTAGTTTTTTATGCTTTGTACCTGGAAAACAAAAAAATTTCAGTCAGCAATACTTTTTTCAGGGTTAGGATTACCACCACCTGTGAGAGCATACTGTGGTTTCTGTCAGTATCTAAGATTTCTGTCCAAAATTGGCACATGTAAGAATTGAGGAAAATGGTTGCAGAATTCAGTTGAATTTCTTGGTTTGTGAGGCATCAACCATGCAAGACACAAGGCTAATAATAACAGAACAATGTTGACCTGTCAAGTATTCTTTAAAACATGGCCAAAATGCATTTTGAGTTTATTACTATTTTTGCTGTTGTGACTGTTAGTGGTTTACAATGCACTTTAGTGCATATTACTTACAAGTGAGAAATAAGACCCCTCTGGATTTAGCTGTCTCTAAACTGATAACACAGAATGTTACTTGGGAGGGTCTAGAATACGCGGTGCACACAAGCAGTGCTTCACGATTGGGTTTCTGAGCTTTTACGATGCCCCATGTTCCTCAAAGTTTGTTTTTGTTAATAAAACATTTTATAATGTATATCTTATGTTTATTACTTTTTCTTCTCAGTTAATTGAATTATATTCTGCACTGTAAGTTGAAGATTAGCCACCCATTATCTTCTGTGGCAACATGCTTCTGTGGTTGGGTGGGTGGGGAATTTTTTGCAGAAAATGCAAAGTGATTAGATTTTTGACTTCCCATTGCAGGGAGCTTTATTTTATTTTATTTTTTACATTAATTTCCTGTATGTTTTTCCAACTCCCATGCAAACTATTCCTGTTTACATACCTTCTCTATTTTATCAGTTCTTTGATTCTAGCAAGAAGATAGTTTACTTAAAACTTGAGCGGGCCATTCAGCTTTGCCTGTCTTTTTCTATTTCTCAAATCTGTATAGTACACTGGTTTTGTAATCTTTCTGTGTTTTGGAAATCTGAATTTGTTATCTCTCTTCCTCTTCAAGGAAATATATTATCTTTGTATACATTTAGGGAAAAAAAAGCAAGGAAGGGTATCCTCATTTTCTTTGAGTTGGAAACAAAAAAATGAAGGACTCCAACTAGAAGATAGACATTTACACTTAAATAGATTAGTGGGGAAAGTTTCCAAGTATTAAGGTTTTTGTTTTAGGATGAGACTGCTCCTTGTCCTGGGAGATACCGGGGTATGTTTGTTATGTTACCCTGAAGTCACCCTTTTATGAGGCCGTAAGTACTGACTGACTCTTCATAGCTGGGCTCCCATGTTGGATGGTTTCACTGCCTCCTGCCATGCTGTACATTATAAGTGGAATCCCTATCTACTTATTTTAATGCTTAAAATATTATATAAGATGCTTTATTTAGAAAATATACATAATACCAATGGTGTTGGCCTTGCCATGTACCAGTTTCACTTGAAATGTGACACCAGTTAAAGTGGTTTAGGTGGGGAAAGAGGTACCCAAAAGTATCCAGAGAAGGATAATCGTATTTGCAACAGTGTCCTTTATTTGGGAGGAGAAGTTACTATTCAGAGGAAGGCAGCTTAAGTGGTTAATGTTTTGTAATATTGTTGAGAGTTTTCCTTGTGACATTTAAAATAATTATAATTGTAGCTGGGCGTGGTGGCACACGCTTGTAATCCCAGTACTTGGGAGGCGAAGACCGGAGGATCCAGGTTCGCAGCCAGCCTCAGCTACTTAGTGAGGCCCTCCGCAACTTAGTGAGACCCAGTTTCAAAATAAAGTATAAAAAATAGGGCTGGGGGTATAGCTCGGAGGTAGAATGCCCCTGGGTTCAATCCCCGGTACCGCAAAAAAAAAAAAAAAATTATAATTGTTAAATGCCCAGTTTTGCTCTGTATTTGCCTGAAGTTTTAGTATTGTTTGTTTTCTAGGTGGACTCATGTAAAAACCAAACCAGTACTTGGGGAGGTTAGATGTGTTTTCAGACTTGGAGTGTGTGAGTAGTTTTGTTTGCCTTTCGGTTGTGTTTTCCTCCAGAGGTTTTGAACTTTAATAATTGTGTGTGTGTTATTTTTTTTAAGTGGCTTTATTTTTTTCCTCGAGTAAAATTGTGAACACATTTGCTTTTCAAGGGCAGGGCATGAGTTACGGAGATTGAAGAGTATTGTAGATTGTACTATGTGCCTTCTAGACACATGTTTTTTTCATCAACTTGAAAACTCAAAAGGGACATTTGGTTAGGTTATATACTGTACATCAATCTATGCATAAATGGCAGCTTGTTTTCTTGAGCCACTGTCTAAATTTGTTTCTGTTTTTATGGAAATTTTTTATACTGATTGGTTCCTAGATGGTCAGTTTTATACAGAGTGAACAATACAGCACTTTGCCAAAAATAAGTGTAGTATTGCTTAAATGTTGTGTATTAATACCAGTTCTTTGTAATTGGGTTCAGCGGTGCATTTTGCACTGCCTGGAGTTATGGTTTTTAATCTATCAGTAAATAAAATGTCCTTTAACTTCACACTTGTCAGATTTTTTAATCTTTATGATCATTACTTTTAAAAGTAGTTTCAAGATGGATATGGTGGCCCACACCTGTAATCCCAGTACTTGGGAGGCTGAGACAGGAGGATCGCAGGTTCAAGGACAGCCTCAGTAACATAGAGAGACTCGCAGCAATACAGCAAGGCCCTGTTTCAAAACAAACAAAAAAGGGGGGGGCCTGGGGGTGTAGCCTGGAGGTAGAATGCCCCTGGGTTCAGTCTCCAGTAAAACACACACACACACACACACACACACACACACACACACACACACACAGGTTCAACTTACTTAAAATACTTGCTGTTTAGTTTTGCTTGCACAAATGATATGTTTAATATGTACTTTAAATCATTTTTAAAGAGCTTGTGTAAAATTGGTGTACTGATGAGTAATCATGTAAGTGAACAGGCATTTGAGGAATTAATTCCCCAACCAGTACCTTTCCTTCCAACCAATCCATGTTAAAAAAACAAATACAGCATTCAGTACACTGTTTCTTAGCCGTTTTAATGTTAGCTTGGTGAGCTTCCAATGGATTTTCTGCCAGATAAATGAAGACACCATTTTACAGAAACATTTAAGGCAATATGAAGCTGGGCATGGTGGCGCACGCTAGTAATCCCAGTACTTGGAAGGCTGAGACAGGAGGATCGCAGGTTCAAAGATAGCCTCAGCAATTTAGCAAGGCTCTCGGCAACCTAGTAAGACCCTGTTTCCAAATAAGAAATAAAATCGGGGTAGGGGTGTAGCTTGGAGGTAGAATGCCTCTGGGTTCAAACCCCAGTACCAAAAAAAAAAAAGGGACAATATGGCCTTCCTCAGGTCATTAATGCCCAGTAGTGGAGTTTGAAATAGCCAGTAAATATTCAAAATACTTGAACAAGAAGCCCAAAGAATAACTCCATGTGAATGAATCTTTGGTGAAGATCAATATTCTTTAACTGTAGCCCATCACAAGACAAGCTTTCTTATCTCCGAATGTCTCAGCTGAGATAAGAAGATGGGGGGTGAGAAGGAGTCTTTCTGACCTGCTCTACTAACTTGCAGCCTCAGGTTGGTCAAGCTGAAGGCAGGACTTGTCTACGCTTGAGCTGCTGGAGACCAGATCTCGTGGGGATCAGAGACACGAGGGTCCGCAAGCCCAATGACACTGGTGGTCCTTTTGTACACAACTGGTCAACTATCCAATTCCCTTTTTCTGCTGCTCTACCTCTGATCTACACCCTCAGCCTCCTTTATTTTATTCTGAAACATTCTTGCTAAGTTACCACACACTGTCCTCAAACCTCTGATCCTCTTGTCTCAGCCTCCCAAGTACTGGGATTATAGGTAAGGCGTGTATTTGAGATGACTGGAGAGGTGTGTGGCACCATGCCTGGCTGTATTTATCAAACTTAATATGCATACAAATCATCTGGGCAGTCCTTTTAAAAATGCAAATTCTAATCCAGTAAGTCTGGTGTGGGGCCAGGGAGATTCCATATTCCTAACAAGCGCCCAGTTGATACCCATCCCGCTAGCTCACGCACCATCCTTTGAACAGCAAAGCCCGGACCCAGCAGCTCTGAGCCTCCAGTGTACCTTGCAGTCACCCAGAGGGCCCCTTCTAACTCAGTAGTTTCTAGTTCAGGAAGTCAAGGGCAGGGCCTGAAGACTCCGTGTTTCTAGTAAGTTCCCAGGTGATGCTGTCGCTCCTATCCAGGGAACACACTCTGGGACCACTGCCCTCACTCATGCTGTTATCTTGCTCTTGAGTCTCAGAGGCATTTAGGCTCGCAGGTAAGAAGCCCTGTGTGGACGCCGGTGCGCCCACTCTTCCCTGTGGTAGCAATCATCACACTACTGAAGGAGGCCATTGAGTACATCTGTAATGAAGAAAAACATCAAGTGGAGCAAGGATGCATTGTTTCCTGGACATTCTGCACCATTTCCCTCCTGATAATAGCATCCCAGCTTTCTTCTAGGAATGTATCTCCCCGCACATTAGTTTCAGTTGGTATTAACTATTCCTGGCTCCTTTGTGATCATATGATTTGGGCCTGACCAATCAGATTATGTGTGCCTCTGGGCCATAGGATTGTGCCCCAATTAAAGCTCCTGAGTTGCACTGAGGCTCTTTCTGGGGCTCTGGGGTAGAGGCTAAGACTCAGTTCCACTTGATGTCAGTAAGGTATGTGTGAACCTAGAGCTATAACAACTATCTTGCTCCACAGCAGGGAGGCTGTCAGAGATAGAGCCTGTGTACTAGAAGGAAAGGAGAAAGAAAAAGAGATAAGACTTGGCCCTAGTGACATAATTTAATACCTTGATCAAACTCTACCCTTGGACTATTATGTAAGCTAATTTTTCTTTTTGCATAAGCTAAGTTTGGCTTGGGGTTTCTGTCACTTGTAACTAAGCTGTTCATAGATTCCCTTTGGTTTCCTGTAGAGCAATTAAAGAACTTTTCTAGCCAGGTGTGGTGGCGCACGCCTGTAATCCCAGTACTTGGGAGGCTGAGACAGGAGAATCACTGCAGGTTTGAGAACAGCCTCAGCAATGTGGCAAGACTCTCAGCAACATAGTGAGACCCTGTTTCAAAACAAACAAACAAAGTTTTAAAAATGGCTTGGGGTGTAGCTCAGAGGTAGAATGCCCCTGGGTTCAAACCCCAGTACCACAAGGGGGAGAAAAAAAGAGAAAAATTTCTTCTAGAGATTAAGCTGAGTGGTCTCTGAGCCACAAGATGGAGGTGAGTTTTTTTAAGTGTGGAGATTAGACCTATGGGTTACTGAGACTCTGAGCAGGAATGGGAATTCAAGGCCGGCATGTCTAGAGAGGCTTGTCGGGGTTGAGTGCAGGACCCCCATGTGGGGCTGTTGTGTGGGCAGCACACAGCTCTCGGGGGTCAAGCAGGGTTGGGAGGTGGAGGGTCAAGTGCAGGATTCTGGTGTAGCAACCTGGAGTGGCCCAGCCTGCAGGCAGGTGTTTGGCAGCAGCACTTTGTTAAAGTAGCAATGACGGCAGCCATGGTGAACTCGAACCCCAGGCCTCCCATTTTCTTATACCACAAGCTGGGATTCCTGGATGATCCTGGGGGAGGAGGAAGACACACGACTCCAGTGATAGCTGCAGTAATTAGGCCTTGAGGATTCCGCCCTCATGAATGGGATGAATGCCTTTATAAAAGAGGCTTCAGAGAACTGCCTGGCCCTCCTTTCCCCCTGTGCCTTATGAGGAGGCAGCAAGGAGGTGCCATCATGAAAACAGAGGGAGACTTTGACACCAAATCTGTGGGTGCCTGGATCTTGGACTTCACAGCCTCTAGAACTGTGAAAAATTTCTATTATTTATCAGTTATTAAGGTACTTATAAATCATAAGGTAGCCGGGCATGGTGGTGCACACTTGTAATCCCAGTACTTGGGAGGCTGAGACAGGAGGATCATGTCTCATGGCCAGCCTCAGCAACCTAGCGAGGCCCTCCGCAACTTAGTGAGATCCTGTTTCAAAATAAAAAATAAAATGGGGCTGGGGGTGCAGCTCAGAGGTAGAACACCCCTGGGTTCAATCCCTGGTGCCAAAAATAAGTAAATAAATAAACAAATAAATAAATAATAAGGTATCTTGTTACAGCAATAAGAACAGGCTAAGAAGCCAGGCGTGGTGGCACACGCTTGTAATCTCAGTACTTAGGAGGTTGAGACAAGAGGATCGCAGGTTTGCAGCCAGCCTCAGCTACTTCATGAGGCCCTCTGCAACTTAGTGAGACCCTGTTTCAAAAATAAAGAATAAAAACTAGGGCCGGAGGTGTAGCTCGGAGGTAGAATGCCCCTGGGTTCAATCCCCGGTACCACAAAAAAAAAGAACAGACTAAGACATTTTAGGATAATAATCTGTGATCCAAGATCCTACCCTGAGTCCTATCCAGATGGTTCTTAGGTAGTGTTAATCACTACATATGCAGTTATCACCATCTATAGTGTACTCACTATAAACAAACTGTAACCCACAGCAGCCCCTTTTAAAGTTTTAGAGGACCACATCCTCCAAGAATAACATTTTAGTATGAGGTGTGACCTGCCAAAGTGAACACACTTCAGGAAATTCTCTGTAAATATATACACATACATACATGGCAGCTGGGTACAGTGGTGCGGCACTTGTAATCCCAGTACTTGGGAGGCTGAGACAGGAGGATCCCAGGTTCGAAGCCAGCATGTGGTAACTTAGCAAGACCCTATTTAAAAAAAAAAAAAAGGGCTGGTAGCTCGGAGGTAGAGCACCCCTTGGGTTAGATCCCCAGTATCACAAAACACACACACACACACACATGCATGCACACACGCATGTTCACAGATCCTTCCTGAATCAGCTCTATGTCAATTTAGAAACTTTTCGTCAGGTTATTTTGGTCCAAATGTAGACTTATTTTTTCATTGCAGTGTTTTAGAGACTTGGTTGGTTTACAGTGCTGGTTGTGCACAGTGAATTCAGACAGTGCAGAACTCTGGAATCCTTAATGTCCAGCTGAGGCCCTCCATGTTACTCAGGACATACTGCAGAAACAGAACAGTGGCCCGTGGGCGACAGGACAGTCCTGCTCAGTGCCACCAGGGGGTTCCAGTGTGACCTGGGAAGAGCGGATGCCACTCTCGGGAGGGCTTTCAGGAGCCTCTCTTTCCTAGGATGGACTAAACATCACTGAAAGCAAGTGGCTGGACTCAGGCTTGAGTTTCTCTGAAAATGATGGAGCAAATCGTGGGAACTGCATAAAATGTTGTGATATCCCAAAGTGTCTGACATCTTACTTGAGAATAAACAACCACCACTAATTACAGGGAACATCAATTAAGGAGTGAAGTAATAGCCATTTAAAATGCTTTTATCCAAATAATTATACTGGGGCATCTAGTATGGTGATATTTTTCAAGGTAAGCTGGAAATGGCATGCATTTAAAGGGATAGTCCTACAAGAAGGGGGGAATTTACTTCCTCTAGAATGTGAATAAAATTACAATTTTTCATTCAGTTTTTTTTTTTTTTTACTGTTGAATTATCTGGCCAAAGAGAGTGTGTCCCCAAATCATACCAAGCCAGGTGTGATGGCACACGCCTGTAATCCCAGTCCTTGGGAGGCTGATACAGGTCACAGGTTCACAGTCAGTGCACAGTAACTTAGTGAGACCTTGATTCAAATAAAAAATAAAATAGGGATAGGGATATAGCTCAGTGGTAGAATGCCCCTCGGTTCAATCTCCAGTTTTTTAAAAAAAAAATACACCCTGGCCTAAAAATCTTAAACAAAATGTAATGCTTGACTAAATTAAAGCTAGTGTCATATCCAAATGAAAGGAATAAAAAGGGAAATGCATTTTATCAGTTGGTCAAGGATGGGGAAGTCTCAGTTCGGGCAAACCTGGGGGTGCAAACAACACTCTGGTCTGTTACCTCTAGGTGAGTGTTCTGTAACACCAAATTACAGCAATAAAATTATTCCTGTCCAAGAAACATTTGATAACTACACTCAAGAGTTATATCATAACAATACACAAACTAATAAAGCAATATTGTATACAGCCATCTCATAGTCTAAAAATAGCCTTGGAGAAGTTTATACAGGTGAAAAATGATTTGCAATTATGGACCTGACCAGGTTTTGTCAGTGATAAACCAAGTCTCTGAAATTGCAACAGCACAGTCGGATGTGGGGGTGTCCCTGGCACTCTGGAGCCCACTCTGCACCAGCACCTCTGTAACCCCTGCGGGGCACAGGCCTGGGCTCTTTGCTTCACACCAAGCCTGGGTCCCAGGAGCTGGGAAGAGCACCGAGGGGGTCAGATTAGTGTTACCCTCCAAGGTTGGCTTTGTGTCCTGCAGAGTATAGACTGTGTCATAGCACTTGTTCAGGAAGGAAGTCACATTGGTTAGGTCATAAACTTAGAAGTTTCTAGTTTGTTTGTTTTTTTTGTACTGGGGATTGAATCCAGGGGCATTCTACTTTAGAGCTACACCCCTGGCCCTATTTTATTTTTTGTATGGAAAACAGGGTCTTGCTAAGTTGCTGAGGCTGGCCTTGAACTTGCAGTCCTCCTGTCTCAGCCTCCCAAGTACTGGGATTACATGCATGCACCACTGCACCTGGCTAGAAGTTCCTAGTTTTAAAAGTCAGGCAGAGCCGGGAGTGGTGGCACACCTGTAATCCCAGTACCTGGGAAACTGAGACAGGAAGATTGCAGGTTCAAAGCCAGCCTCAGCAACTTATTGAGGCTCTCAGCAACTTAGTGAGACTCTGTTTCCAAATAAAAAATAAAAAGGGCTGGGAGTGTAACTCAGAGGTAGAATGCCCCTGGGTTGAATCCCCAACACCACAAAAAAATCAAACCAAAAAAAAAAAAAAACAGGCAGTATTTCATTCTGAAAAATTACAAATATCTATCCAGAGAAGGTTTGAAAGTCTTGGAACTGAGAAACAACTTTCAAAAGAAAGTTTTGCTGATCCAAAAGCATCTGACAAAGCTGGTATTTGGCAGCATGGGTTGGAGAATGTTCATTTGCAGCCCCAAAGACCTGCAGAAATCCCAGTACTTGGGAGGCTGAGACAGGAGGATCAGGGTTTGCGGCCAGCCTCAGCTACTTAGCGAGGCCCTCTGCAACTTAGTGAGACCCTGTTTCAAAATAAAGAATAAAAATAGTGCTGGGGTGTAGCTCGGACGTAGAATGCCCCTGGGTACAATCCCCAGTACTGCCAAAAAAAGAAATAGTTGGGGGAGGCGGGGGGGGGGGAGACACTAAGAGCTGAGTGCATATATGTTAACATCAAATTGATATTCATTGTGATGTGAGACTACAATGCACCAATAAAAGCATGTAAAAAAAAAGAAATAGTTGAACATGAAGAGGCTTCTGCTAATATTCTTGCACATTAGACAAACATGACAAAAAGATGAATGTATGTCAGATTCTTAAAGCAGTGTGAATAAGCTTAAGCACTGTCTCTTGTAAGTCTTGTATGCCTTGTCCTTACACTGGATTAGTAAAACATTAACGCGTGTGGTCATAGCATTTAGGAGAGGACTTGACAGAGTGAAATGACTTTAGTTTCATGTTCAAAATAAAAACATTTGCCTTATTTTTTTTATAGGACCAGTGTATTACTTTGGCATTTTCTAAAGTCTCCATCTCTATAGGGTAAATACAGTAATTTTTCCCCTGAGACTGAGATTCTTTGTGGTTCAATTTTCTTTTTTTTTTTTTTTTTTTTGCGGTACCGGGGATTGAACGCAGGGGCGTCGTTCTACCTCCGCGCTACACCCCCGGCCCTATTTTTTATACTTTATTTTGAAACCGGGTCTCACGAAGTTGCGGAGGGCCTCACTAAGTAGAGAGAGAGATAGAGAGAGAGAGAGAGAGAGAGAGACAGAGAGAGAGAGAGAGAGAGAGCTGAGGCTGGTTGCGAACCCGGATCCTCCGGTCTCCGCCTCCCAAAGTACTGGGATTACAAGCGTGCGCCACCACGCCCGGCTTGTGGTTCAATTTTCTATTTTAAAACCAGTTTTGGGGGTGCCCTGGCCAATACACATATTAATAATTCAACCACCTGGTTATAACACCAAAATAATTCATTGCAGTAATTCCTTTGTATATTTTATGGTCAATTTTGGCAGAACTTACTTTAATTTCTATTTTCCAATTGTTATATCAGGGCTAAATATACTAGTATGAGGAATGTGGATTCTGGTTGTTCTCCATAGCAACGCCTGTGTTATAGTAAATTCCAACATGCTGAACTACTTTGAGGATACAAGGCTACTGCAGAGACATTGGAAAATGCCTGTGCAGCCTGGGGTCAGTGGTAGAGCATTTGCCGAGCCTGTGGGCAGCCCTGGGTTCAATCCCCAGCAGAAGAAAGAAAGAGAGAGGGAAGCCTTTGTAGCTCTCACATGAGAATACTCTGGAGCAGGTAGAAACAAGAAGCCTAAAATTCTTAGGTTATTGTAGGGGGGCTGCTTTTTATTGTAGAAACTTAAAAGTTGATAGACACCATTCAGAGACTTTGTCTTCTATGTTTATTCTTTGTGGCTGTTGTTTGGTGTTACAGGTCGAGTAAGCTAAAATTTGGCCTATGCTGTAGTAATTCCTTTAAATGTAAATACTAAATAGATTAAGGTGGCTGACACTGAGGATGACAGCTGGGATATAAAAGGGACTGGGTCAGCCAGGCATGGTGGTGCATGCCTATAATCCCAGTCCTTGGGAGGCTGAAACAGGAGGATTGCAGGTTCAAGGACAGTCTCAGCAAGTAGTGAGACTCTCATCAACCTAGCGAGACCCTGTTTCAAAAATAAAAATAAAGTCGGGTGTGGTGGTGCACACTTGTAATCCCAGTACTTGGGAGGCTTAGACAGGAGGATCACAGGTTCACAGCCAGCCTCAGCAATTTAGTAAAGCCATTTGCAACTTAGTGAGACCCTGTTTCCAAATAAAAGAAGAAAATAGGGCTGGGGGTGTAGCTCGGAGGTAGAATGCCCCTGGGTTCCATCCCCAGTACCACCAAAAAAAAAAAAAAAAAAAAAAAAAAAATCTGAGCTGGGCATGGTGGCACATGTTTGTAATCCCAGTACTTGGGAGGCTGAGACAGGAGGATTGCAGGTTCACGGCCAGTCTCAGCTATTTAGTTAGGCCTTCGCAACTTAGTGAGACCCGGTTTCAAAATAAAGAATAAAAATAGGGCTGGAGTTGTAGCTCGGAGGTAGAATGCCCTCTGGGTTGTCTCCAGTACCACAAAAAATAAAATAAAATAAATAAAAGGGACTGGGTCATTTATGAGGTGTTAAAGCCAAGGCACCAGCCTCCCCAGCCCCAGATGGATGGACTAATGCACAATGGCCCCATTAAAGAGAATTTTGTGCTGCCAGGGGCATGATCCCACGGGACAGGGATATGGCCTGCATCTGTGTTGTTTTGTGAGGACCACCTTAGAATCAGTGTTGAGTTGTTATTTGAGAAACAGCAGAGGAAGTATTGCATCAGGCTCCAAGAACGTTCATGGGGCTTTATTTCTCTTTTCTATACCATCTTGCTACTTCCTTGTTGTGTAAATAGCCTTCAAACTCGCCTATGTTGCATACACCATTTCTGCTGACACTCCCCCGACTAGAACTCAACCAATGGCTTCTCCTAGCTGCAAGGGGGAACAGCAAATTGAGTCTTTGTTTTAGCTAAACTAGGGGACAGAGCACACCAAAGCCAGGGAGAGGAGTCCTGGCACTCCGCCCACCCATCCCATGGGGCTGGTTCAGGTGCACTTGCTCTGTGGGTCTCCCTATTTCTTCCCTACTTCTTCCTAGACAATCACTCCTTCCTTTAAAGCCCTACTTTTACCTCGACTTGCTTTTCACCTTGTGCATACATGATCTGTTCTGGTCCCATTCTAGATGATAAGCCCTGAACCATGGACATGTATGACTTTTCCACCACTCAATTTTGGGGAGGTACAGGAGATTGGACCCAGGGGCATTATACCCCTGAGCTACACTTCCAGACCTATTTCTTTTTCTTTTTTTTTTTTTTTTGCAGTACTGGGGATTGAACCCAGGGGCATTCTACCTCTGAGCTACACCCCCAGTACTATTTTTTCTTTATTTTGAAACAGGCTCACTAAGTTGTGAGGGCCTCACTAAGTAGTGGAGGCTGGCTGCGAACCCGGATCCTCCAGTCTCAGCCTCCCAAGTACTGGGATTACAAATGTGCGCCACCATGCCCGGCTCCCCATTTCTTTCTTTTTTTTTTTTTTTGCGGTACTGGGGATTGAACCCAGGGGCGTTCTACCTCCGAGCTACACCCCCAGCCCTATTTTTTATTCTTTTAATTTGAAACAGGGTCTCACTAAGTTGCGGAGGGCCTCACTAAGTAGCTGAGGCTGGCTGAGAACCTGGATCCTCCTGTCTGAGCCTCCCAAGTACTGGGATTACAAGCGTGCGCCACCACGCCCAGCATCCCTATTTCATTTTGAAACAGGGTCTTGCTACTGTGCACTGGCCTGGAACTTGCGATCCTCTTGTCTAAGGCCTGTAAGTACTGGGATGACAGGCGAATGCCACCACGCCTCGCTATGACTCCCCCTTTTATATGTGGTTCCACTCATTGCCTACTTTTGTACTTTTTTTGTGTGTGTTACTAGGGATTGAATCCAGGGGTGTCGCAATCCTGGAACTCCGACCGGCGGAGTCCAGGAAAGAAGACACAGAGACGTCCATTTTCTGTTGGTGCAGCTTCCAGCTTCTCCTTTATTCTCCCTCGGCACCCGCGCTTATCCAGCAAGAAAAGCCCCTCCCTCAACGTCCCATCAGACATCATCCAATCACATCTCTCTCACGCCATGCACATTCAAGCTAAACTTCTCCTCATTGGCTCTTAAGCAGCAGGCACGCTCTGCTACGCAATGGACGTGCGCCACGCGCGTGCGCCTCTCAACTGCGCATGCGCTAGGTCTGGTAAACAAGCGCAGGTCGCAGGACCTGGCAGCCAGCCACGGCGCCATCTTGACTGGCTCAACCGAGCCCAGCTTCCTACACAGGGGCATTCTACCTCCGAGCTACACCCACAGCCCTATTTTATTTTTAAACAGGGTCTAAGTTGTGGAGGGCCTCACTAAGTTGCTGAGGCTGGTCTTGAACCTAAGATCCTCCTGTTTCGACCTCCCAAGTACTAGGATTACAAGTGTGAGCCACCATGCCCGGCCCCACTTTTGTACTTTGAAGAACTATATATACGTTCACTTTAGTATGTAAAGCATGGAACGTATATGGTGGTTTACAGCTCACGACCTTTGGACGTGGGGTAAAACTAGTGATTATATATGTAGAATCTAAAGCTGGGAACGGTGGCGCATGCTTGTAATCCCAGTACTTGGGAGGCTGAGACAGGAGGATTGCAGATTGATTTTTTTTTTTTTTTGTGGTACCGGGGATTGAACCCAGGGGCGTTCTACCTCCGCGCTATACCCCCGGCCCTATTTTTTATATTTTATTTTGAAACTGGGTCTCACGAAGTTACGGAGGGCCTCACTAAGTAGAGAGAGAGAGAGCTGAGGCTGGCCGCGAACCCGGATCCTCCAGTGTTCGCCTCCCAAAGTACTGGGATTACAAGCGTGTGCCACCACGCCCGGCAGGATTGCAGATTGAAAGCCAGCCTCTGCAAGTAGTGAGACTCTTATCAACCTAGTGAGACCCTGTTTCAAAATAAAAAGAAAATAGGGATGTGAGTGTAGCTCAGAGGTAGAATGCCCTTGGGTTCAATCCCCAGTACCACACACACAAAAAAAAGATTCATAAGCCGGGTGTGGTGGTGCACGCTTGTAATCCCAGTACTTTGGGAGGCGGAGATCGGAGGATCTGGGTTTGCAGCCAGCCTCAGCTCTCTCGCTTTCTCTCTCTCCCTGTCTCTCTCTCTCTCTCTCTCTTTAGCGAGGCCCTCCGCAACTTCGTGAGACCCGGTTTCAAAATAAAGTATAAAAAATAGGGCCAGGGGCATAGCGCAGAGGTAGAACGCCCCTGCGTTCCATCCCCAGTATCGCAAAAAAAAAAAAAAAGATTCATTACATAAAATTTCTTCCAAAAAATTCAATCCAGCCAGGCATGGTGGCACACATCTGTAATCCCAGTACTCAAGGAATATAAGTTCGAGGCCAGACTCAGCAACTTAGGTAGACCCTGAGCAACTTGGTGAGACCCTGTTCCAAAATAAAAAATAAAAAGGGCTGGGGATGTAGCTCGGAGGTAGAATGGCCCTAGGTTAAATTCCCAGTATCAAAAAATAATAGTAATAAAATTATAATAATAAATAAAATAGGGCTAGGGGTGTAGCTTGGAGGTAGAATGCCCCTGGGTTCAATCTGCAATACCAGAAAAAAAGTTCATAATTCCTACTTGTAATTCTGAAGTGTAAAAAACTCTTAAAAGTAAAAGATATTCTCTAAATTTGGCACCAAAACCTATTTTGCCACACAACCTCAACTGAACTGACCTAAGACTCAGTGATGTCACAGCATTCTCCCCAAATATCTGCTGTATGCTGATATTTTGTTGCTTTTTATTTGTTCTTTTGTAACCATGAAAACATCAAATAGAGTCAAAGACACCCCAATGGGTAATAGTGAGAAGATAAAAAGAAGGAAGGCAGTGCCTCTCTCTCAGGATGGCACAGAGACACCTTTACAGAAGCTTGATTCCAGCGCACCCAAGGCCTTTCACTTGAGCATGGAGTAGAACCATCACCATAAACGGCATAAAGAAACAAGTTAAGGTTTTTCTTGTGTGTGGTGCTGGGGATTGAACCCAGGGGAGTTCTACCTCTGAGCCACACCCCCAGCCCTATTTTATTTTTTAGTTTGAAACAGGGTCTCACTAGGTTGCTGAGAGTCTCGCTACATTGTCGAGGCTGTCCTTGAACCTGCGATCCTCCTGTCTCAGCCTCCCAAGTACTGGGATTACAGGTGTGTGCCACCACGCCTGGCAGAAGTCAAGTTTTATAATGATGACAAACCAGAATTCATAAAAATTAGAAGACATTCCATAGGACAAAGATGGAAGATCTCTCCCAGGTATTGTGACGAGTGAGTTCAACAGGAGTGAATGTGTAACTAGAAAATACCCAGTATATACCACAAAGAACTGAACCTTGAAGGAGTGTATGAACATTCACAGAAGTTGGCTATAGAAATGTAGGAAGTGTCATTGTGAGCCAGGCGTGGTGGCACATGCTTGTAATCCCAGTACTTGGGAGGCCAAGACAGGAGGATCTCTGGTCAAGGATAGCCTCAGCAAGTAGTGAGATGCTAAACCGGGCGTAGTGGCGCACACTTGTAATCCCAGTACTTGGGAGGCTGAGACCGGAGGATCCGGGTGCGCGGCCAGCCTCAGCTACTTAGTGAGGCCTCCACAACTTAGTGAGACCCTGTTTCAAAATAA
>PVJS01011557.1:0-45541 GCA_004027185.1 Glis glis | reverse complement strand
ACGACCCTGGCCGGGAGCAGACCACCCTGGAGGCCCACTCCTTGGGGCTGGACACCGTAAGTGGCTCACCCCGCCGCCTCACGCCCACGCCTGGACGTGACCACAGGCCAGCCCGCGGCCTTTCCCCTGAGCCGGAGCGCCAGGAGTAGTAGGGAGTTTGGCAAGTTAGTTGCAATAGCGTTGTTGTCTCCTTAAAAAGCAGGTGGGGTGACGTGGGGTCAGTGCAGGGTGTCAGGTGGGTGTGAATTGAAGGTTTGCTTCAGCACCTCATCCCAAGATCCCTGCTTGAAACTGCTCTAATTTTGTTTTCGTTTTGAGCACTTTATTTTGAAGTGATTTTAGGTTTACCAAAGAGTTGGGATTTTAGGTTTACTAAAAAGTTGGGAAAAATAGTTACGATTTTGTTTTTATTCTCAAAAAGGGATTTTTGACCAGATGTTCTCGTTGTGTGTATCCACGTACTGAAGTTCAGCTAGTCGCAGAGTGGTAGTGTGCTCAGGGGCTTTCTGCCAAGCCCTAGCCACCAGCTACTGCCAGGCCCCTCCTTTGAGGAACCGCTGTGCCTTGAGTATTGTGGGCTCCTTCTGAGAAAGGCAGAAGTCCCAGGCCCAAGTGGGCATCAGTGTCTGCCTCACACTCTTGAGTACTACATTTATTTAAGACATCTTGGAGAAGTTATGAAGAAATTTGCAGATTCAGAACTGGAAAGTAAAACCATAAGAACATGAAACTGTCCTCTTACTTTGCTAAGGTATTAAACTGTCACCAAAGACTTTCAGACTTGATTGAAACAGCTGAAACTTTTAAAGTGATTTAGATTTAGCTGGACATGGTGGTGCACATCTGTAATCCCAGTACTCGGGAGGCTGAGGCAGTAGTATCACAGGTTGGAGGCCAAACATGCCATAACTTATTGACACCCTGTTTCAAAATAAAAAATAAAATAGGGCTGGGGGTGTAGCTCAGAGGTAGAATGCCCCTGGGTTAACCCCCAGTACCACAAAAATAAATAAGTAAATAAAATAATAAAGTAACTTAGATTTACTATTTTGGCTTGGACTGTGGATGAAAAGGGCCCCTCTGGCCAGGCAGGAGGCCTATCAACTCTCATCTCTTTTCTCCCTTTGCAGAGGAGTTACTTAAAGGACTTACCTAAAGCTCACACAGCCCATGAGGGTGCTTTGAACGGAGTAACGTTTTACGTGGAACTGCAGGCTGAGGATGGGCACTGGGCAGGCGATTACGGTGGCCCACTCTTCCTCCTGCCAGGTAGGAGCATGCTATCCCAGCCTGAAGGCAAGGCTACCCTGGATCATCCTTGGGGTCCTGGCCTGCCCTAGTCTGGGATCTTGTTGAAGCAGGTGGAAACCTAGGAGCTCCTGGGAAGAGAAGAGGGTTGCCCTGAGTCCCAGCTATCCTGCTCGTGGTGCTGAGGGATAAGAATGAAGACACAGCCCAGTGTAGAGTGGCAGGCACTCTGATAAGGGAAGGAAGGGGTGCTCAGGAGACCTTGAGGGGGGACTTTTGAGTCCCAGTGTTCGGTGGGAGGGGCACTCTAGGTGAGGGCCCAACCTATGCCAAGCCAATATAGGTAGGCAGGGTGGTGGGTAGGGGACTGATGGCCATGTGAGTGCTGTGATGTCCACTGTGAATCCACCCTGAAAGGGTGTGTGAGGGAGTTCTGGCAGGGGAACCTTGGGTCTGAGTTAGCAAATGGTAGGACCCCCTGGGCACTGAACTGGTCTGGCTGTACTGTTATGCCCTGGGAGTGTTTCTCTACAAAAGCACTCAGACTTGTAATGTGGGAGACTTCCTCCCATGCAACAGGACCCTCTTGCCCAGTGACTTGCAGTCCCACTGTTTCAGTGGCCTGAATTGTTATGCAAGCACAGGTTGTTTCTATAGTGACTTTGCCCTGAGACCCTTCCTGTGCCAGGGCATGGGCACATGGCTGATGGAGCTACTGCATGGGGGGGGCAGCCTGGTAGCACCATGCCTTGGGAGAACCAGGATGGGAACAAAGGTTCTGTATTAATAATGGTGTCTCTTCCATGTTTGCAAAGTGGCACATGCTTACAGAAAGTTTGCAAAACAGAACGATACAAATAAGCAGTGAACACCACCCTATCCAGGGGTGCCCCATTTGGCATTTTTTTCCCAGCAGGTGTTAAAGCAAGACTGGGCTTCCCCTTGTGGGCCCACTGATCTTGAACACTGGTTCCTCTTGGCCCTTCAGGGCACTGGTGGGAGGCTTCCTCAAGGCTCTGTGCAGTATTCTCCCAGGCTGTGTCATGGGAGCCAGGCATGGCTGGGTGAGCTCTGCAGGCCCTAGTCTAGGGGTGTCATCTGTGCTGTTGCTGGTGCTCCCTTGAGCTCTGTTCCCAAAGTCCCTGGTCAGGACTAGGAGGAATGGCCTTCTTGGGCTTGTTTCCATATGAAGGAGACCCATGGGGGCAGCTCCTTGTTGGGGTGGCATACTCAGAAAGAAAGGGTCCTAGGTTGAGCATTGCTAAGCACCTGCTCCCAGTGAGGAACATCTTTCCTGCCACACAGGCCTCCTGATCACATGCCACATAGCACGCATTCCTCTGCCAGCTGGATATAGGGAGGAGATGATACGGTACCTGCGGTCAGTGCAGCTCCCTGATGGCGGATGGGGCCTGTGAGTATGCCCAACTATACACGTACATGTGTGTGCATGCCTGTGTTTTTGTGTAGGTGATTCTTAGGTTTCCAGGCAGCTGTAGAGAGGTGGGGTGGCTGTAGCCATGGGCCTGGATCGGGTAGGGGAGAGCCTGGCAGGAGGGTAGTGGGCTGGCAGTTGTGTGCCTTGGGCTTTACTTCACACCTAGTGCTGTGAATGTGTTTCATGGGTGGTGGTGGGGTGCTTAAGACTCACATGCCAAATGAAAGCCAGCAGTGTTTCATCACTAAGGCAGAAGAAAATTTCCCTTGCTTCTTGGGTAGTAGCAGGTGGGGACAGGGCCCTGTAGGCCTGCTTTCCTGGTGTGCTGCATACTCTGGAGGTATAGCCTGGTCGGCTGTACAGTGGTGCCCCCACTGCAGTGGACTTCCCATGGACAGACGAGTTGACTCCGGTGGGACATGAACATAGGAGTGGGCAGGGAGTTGGGAGCAGATCAGTTGTCATGGGAACTTAGTGACCTCCTGGGGAATGGCTGCATGGCGCTTCCTGTTTTATGATGTTAACATCAGTGGAGGGTATTTTAGTATTCTTCTTCAGGCAAACTTCGCTACCTGTGTTGCTTTATTTCTTGGAAGTGATGACAAAGGTCATCTTCCGTTTCCTGCTCCCATAGGCACGTTGAGGACAAGTCCACAGTGTTTGGAACCACGCTTTCCTATGTGGCTCTCAGAATCCTGGGTATTGGGCCTGATGATCCTGACATGGTTCGAGCCCGGAACATTCTTCACAAGAAAGGTATATCCTGCACAGCACATGTTAGGTAAAGGGTTCATGTCACATTGGTATAGCAAGCTCTTGCAAATGAGAATCAGAAAGATGCACCTCTAGTTGCAACACGAAGCAGAACACCAGAACAGGGAATTTGTCAAAGTAGAAATAGGCAAAAACCATTGAACTGTATAATTTTTTGAAAAGCAAATTAAAGCAACCTGATAATTCTGTTTGTTTCATGAATTGGCAAAGACTTAAAATCAACATGCTAATATGCTGCTTAGGGGACAGTACATGAAATTTGCCTTCTGGAAGCAGCCAGCCACAGGCAAACCCCCATGGGAGTTCTACTCATACCCTCCACACTCACCATCCTGTGCGCCCTGGCTCGGCTGCTTCTCCCCTCTCCTGAGGGTGTTGAAGGCCATTATAGCCTGGGCAGACACTGTGGCTCCAGCTGCTTTGAGAGCAGAGTGAAGCTGGCATTGCTGCTCTGCAGATCCTGGCACGGTCCTGCCTCTCATGGACCTTCTGCACCCCATCCCGCCTGTCCTGCTCTCTGCGCCATGCACAGGGGTTTCCTGTCAGCTCCTCAGAGTCCCCTCCCGCCTCAGTACCCTGTATCAGTTCCCTCGTCCACTGTGTCCTTTCATTCCACTTCCCACTCCCACCCTGCCGCCTTGGGAACTACTGCTTACTTTTTACTTCACATCTTAACAGTACTTTGGAATTTTTTCCTGACCTACCAGGCTAGATGCGGTGTCCTGTACACATCTCATGAGGTCCTGCATTCTTCTTTCATACATTTGTCATTCTTGTAATTAGTTCATCATAAGCCATTGGTGTCACTAAGTTTACAGGGTTATTGTCTGGTTCCCCAAGGCACTCCTGGTGCCTCTCTGGTGGAGGGACACATTTGGGCTACACTTTGCTTGGATTTGGAGAGGAGGCTCCTCATAAAATGTGCCCAAGTTTAAGTTCACAGGGTTACTGTCTAGTTCCCCAGGGCACTCCTGGTGCCTATCTGGTGGAGGGACACATTTGAGCTTCGCTTTGCCTAGTAGCTTCTTGTGTATTTTTTTTTGTGTGTGTGTGTGGTACTGGGGATTGAACCCAGGGGCATTCTACCTCCGGGCTACACTCTCAGCCTTATTTTTGTTCTTTATTTTGAAACAAGGTCTCACTGAGTTGCGGAGGGCCTCACTAAGTAGCTAAGGCTGGCCGTGAACCTGGATCCTCCAGTCTCAGCCTCCCAAGTATTGGGATTACAGGTGTGCACCACCACGCCCAGCTTCTTGTGTATTTTTTGACTTTCACATCTGGGTTTGGGGAGGAACCTCCTCATAAAATGTGCCCAAGTCAGTGTTGCCATGTGCTGTGGCTGGGGGCAGCCTTGGTTGTGGGGACGTGGGCGTCTCTGCTCTGGGGTCTGGCTCATCATTTCATCTGTGCTTAGTTATCTGTCAAGTGGCTTATACAGCTGGGGCAGCTTAGACTTTGTCCTGAGAGGGAGAAAATGGAGGCCACCCTCTTGTGTCCTCATCATCCTTTCCAGGTGCATATGGACACAGGCTGCCATGTGCACCTGGGCCCCTCCCTGGCCCAAGCACTGAGGTGTCCCCATATCTTTCCAGCTAGCTGCCAACCAGTGCTCCTTCCTGGGGGCAAGGGCTGTAGACAGCTCTCCTAGGGCTGGACATGCTTGCTCCTGGAAGAGCCATTGGTTCCACCCAGCAGCTGTGTTATCCTGGGCAGCTCTGGAACCTGTTCCTCACATGGGGGTGCAGGGTCCATGGCAGGCTGCCCTTAGATGATGCAAGAAGGGGCACATGTGACTACTGCAGGCTAGTCTTCAGAGGTAATGCAGGGTTGGCTCTGCTGACCAGAGGCAGATGACATGGCCTGTTCTCTCCCCAGGTGGTGCTGTGGCCATCCCCTCCTGGGGGAAGTTCTGGCTGGCTGTCCTGAATGTTTATAGCTGGGAAGGCCTCAACAGTCTGTTCCCTGAGATGTGGTATGCCTGCTGTCTGCTACGTGTGCTACCTTCCTTAGTGGAGGGATGGGACCGGGTGGATGGATTAGGCTTCCAGCATAGGCCTTTCCTGTGCTGAGTCCTACAAATGGATGAAAAGGGGCTCCCTGTTGGGCAGGAGGGAGGGAGATGACAAGCCAGGCCACAGGACCCACCTGTGTGGCAGGTGTGTGGGCTGCTCTGTGGCATAGTAGGAAGCTTGGGCTTTGTGGGGTGGACAACAGATAACATATGGTAATTATGGAAAATCTTGAGCATATGTAGGTATAGAGGAAAGAGGCGCCCCCCCACCCAGCCTTGTGTCAAACCATTGCTGCATCTCTCCTTCCCCTCATCTGGCAAGTCCTAGACATCATTTCACCCATGAAAAGTTTTGTGTTTTCTTTTTTTCTCTTGGTGGTGCTAGAGAAGGGACCCAAGGCCTTACACATGGTAGCACACTGAGCAACATCCCAGCCCTTATGTTTTGTTTCAGCAGGACCACTTAGTTTTTGCCCAGCAGAATCAATACTAATTCCTTCTTATGTGGTACCTATAACCAATGTCTTTGCATTTTGTGAACATCTCTTGAAAGCTGAGGACCTCTTCCTAGAAAACACTCTTACGTATAAAAGTTTGCCCCCAATGTTACACATGTTGGGAGGTGAGACCCCCCAGAACTACGCATAGCTCAGGAAGAGCCCTGCTGTCCTCCTGGAGTTGTATGGGGACAGGGTTGAGGTAGACAACTCTGGTAGGGGGGAGGCAGGAGGTAAAGGGGTCACTTCAGAGAGGACAGCAGGTGGGAGGTGTGGCAGATGCCAAGTGATAGGAGTTGGGATGGACAGAGCCACCTGTGTGGGTGGGCAGGGCAGGATGCTATTACTCCAGGCCATATTGGTGTCTAGTGGTTCACCATGGGCAGCTGGCCAGGCTGGGTGAGTAGCAGGCAGAGGAAGGCCCTGGGGAAGGTGGTCAGTGTAGATGTTGGGGCAGGAAGGGTGGGTGCTAGTGGGTGGGGCTGGGGGCTGGGGCTCCATTGATCAGCTCTGGGCTGCATAGTCACTGCTGCTGATCTTTGCTGGAGTTGGTTTGGGGTGGGTTAAAGGGTGAAGGGCAGGAGATGGGATAGAGGACCAGAGACCTTGAACCACTCTTGCTGCAGAAAAGCTAGAAATATTACCCAGAGTACACAACACAAAATACCCTTTGGCATGAGTAGGCGATCCCTCAAGAGAGTGATGGTGGCTGAAGCCTGGAGCTGGGAGGTGTGCTTAGTCTGTGCAGCTCCTGTGACCCTCAAACTATGTGCAAGGACCGGCTCAAAGGGAAAGGTGCATCCTGCCCCGGGAAGCTGTTGCTGCCAGCATCAGCAGAGAGACCAAAGATCCAGGCCCTGGGAGATTCAACAGGCCTAAAGTTTTTTTAAATATACTTTTTAAAATTTTTATTTTTATTTATTTTTTGGAGGCCCTCTACCTCCGAGCTACACCCCCAGCCCTATTTTTTTTAAAATAGGGTGTCGCTAAGTTGCTGAGACTGGCCTAAACCTTCAAACCTCCTGTCTCAGCCTCCCAAGTGTTGGGATTTCAGGCGTGTGCCACAATGCCCAGCTTAAAATATATTTAAAAAATATAAAATTTAATTTTGGAAATTTTTTATTTCCAGAAAAGTTGCAGATAGTCCAGCATGTTCTGTAGAATCTCACTCCATTTCCCTTGTCTTATGTTACTGCGGGACACTTGTTTACACAAGAAGCCACAGATGATCACCTGGCTTTAGAATATGAGAGACTGACTTAGCAGGAGGGGATGTCAGCTCCCTAGGAGGGTGTGCATGGGCTTGGCTGCACCCATGGGAGCATGGCTGTGAGTGCCAACCCTGCATTGACCTGGTAGACATGGCCGTCATCTGGTATCCATGCTTGGAAGGGCCCAAGACCTCAATGCTGGCAGTGGGACGGGAATGTGTCCTGGGGTCTCCACTGACTCATGCTGTACCCCAGGCTGTTTCCTGAGTGGATGCCTGCGCACCCCTCAACACTCTGGTGCCACTGCCGGCAGGTGTATCTGCCCATGAGCTACTGCTATGCCACCCGGCTGACTGCCTCAGAGGACTCGCTGGTCCAGAGCCTCCGCCAGGTGAGTCTTCTGACCCCAAGGGACCTTGTCAGGGAAGACAGACGGCACACGACCTCTGAGGCTGGGTCCGCCCGAGATTTAACCATGTGAATCTGCATACTGGGGCCCCTGGGGAGCCTCTGCCTTTCCTTCTCCTGTAAACACATTGCCCGGAGAGGACTTATGCTGTGGGATAGGCAGCTGTCCTTGCCCAGTGTCCCAAAGGCCTTGGAGAGGCACAGGCTGCAAGGCATGGATGCCCAAGCCCTGAGCAGAGTCCTCACCCACACTGCAGTGAGTGTGTCCTCGGGAAGTGGTCCTGAGATGGGTTTGGAGTACAGGATGTGTATTGGGCTATACCTTGGGAGGAAGGAGAGGACGGGCCTGGGGTTCCCAGGGTGGCCTGGCCAGGCTGAAGTGGCTGGGCCCTCCTATTCTGCAGTGGTCATTTTTGGGGTGTACCTACACCCCTGGGGAAAGATGTGTTCCAGGGCCCTGAGGGCTGGCAGTTGGAGGGCACCTGTCCTGATTGGAGTCAGGCTGGCCTCTTCCTGGGAGGTATTCCTGCATCCTTGCCCTGCAAGCAGCTCAGGTGCCTCCTGCTCCCAGGAGCTGTACGTGGAGGACTATGCCAGCATCGACTGGCCTGCGCAGAGGAACAACGTGTCCCAAGATGATCTGTACACACCACACAGCTGGCTGCTGAACATTATGCATGGTGGGTGCCTCCAGAGAGGCTGTCTGAGTCTGGTCAGGGCGTGTATGGTCAGGGCGTCACTCATTCATGTCCACCATGCCATTCATTTATTCATTCATTCACTCACTCATTCATTCCATCAATGGCAGTGAGTAATCACCTTTGTGCCAGACCCCAGGATGGGAGCTGGGGAGACACATCCCTGCCCTGGTCCACACCAAAGACCACTGGGCTAGATCTCGTTCTTGGGAGGACCCCTAAATGCCACCTCAGCAGGCAGGATGGGAAGTTTGAAGGAGCCCCTGCTAGAGGAGAAAGAGCTAGGTAGGCAAAATGAGGGAGCCAGGAGCCTAGGGGAAAGGAATGTGTGGCACTTCCCTTGGGGAGGCAGTGGGTGCAGCCTGCACAGGAATGCAGGGCTAAGGGCCGGCACCCCTGCCGTCTGGCCCTCTGCCGCCCTGCAGCACTCCTCAATTTGTACGAGCGCCACCACAGCACCAGCCTCCGGCAGCGGGTCATCAAGAAGCTGTACGAGCACATTGCTGCGGATGACCGCTTCACCAAGAGCATCAGCATTGGCCCGGTCAGTGCCTCTGCCCCCGGTACCTGGTGCAGCCCCCGGGGGGCAGCAAGGCCTCAGTGAGAAGCCTTGAGCCGAGAGTGGGGGTTCTCCCCAGAGCCTCACATCCCTCCATTTGGTATGAGACCTGTCCTTGTCCCCTGTGCCTTGGGCTCAGTGAAGCTGTCAGCCAGGCTCAGCCTTCTCTCATCCCCACCACTTGGCTCTCGTCTGGGTGTATGGACATCTGCTCCTTGAGGTCACCTCCTGAGCTGTCTGGCTAGCTAGGAAGGATGCTTTTCCTCCCCCCAGTCCTTCCTGGTTCCTACCCCAGAAAATCCACACCCTGCCTTTCTCTTACAGGGTTCAGAGCTACCCAGGGGTGGGATAGCAGAGCCCTTGTGTTCTATTCCCAGTCTCCTCCACCTGGCTCAGTGCTGTCTGGCCTCTGACTTTTGAGACTGCTTTGCCTCCTAGGGCTGTGGGGTTTGGTGGAAGCCAGGTGTACACATGCTCAGAGTTCTCAAGGAGCACATGCCCAGGGTCATGTGTCTAGTGGTCAGGGTATACTAGGCAGAGCAGGTGGGGCTGGTGCAAGGAGGCAGGCTCATAGCTAGGGGACAACAGGTGGAGGGGTGGGCTGTGATGGTGACCACTGTACTGTGGTGGGTTAACCTCATGGGTCCTCTGGATAAGCCCAGCTGGCTCTGAGTTTCCACCCCTTCCCTGCTGACACTGGGTCCCTTCTCAGCCCCTTCAGCCCTAAGCTGGCTCCTGACCTCAGCTGACACCAGCCTCAGTCTGAGTAGTTTCCTGGGGACACGATTGTGCATGAAACCCCTGTTAGAACAGAAGGGCCCTGGCTGGGTCTTGGAGCGAGGTTGTGCAGGCCCTGATGTCTGTGTCTCCCACAGATCTCAAAAACCCTCAACATGCTTGTGCGCTGGGCCGTGGATGGGCCGGCCTCCTCTGCTTTCCTGGAACACATCTCCAGGATCCCGGATTACCTCTGGTGAGCATGGTTGGGAGGCGGTGGTGAGACAACACTGAGACTGCAAATACGTGGGTTGGTACAGGGTTTCCTGCCTCAGCGTTCAGTGAGGAGTACCAGGGTGCCTGTGTTTGGGAATAACTCCAGGACCCAGGAGCACTGGTGAGGCTGTCTTTGGGAGGATTTGTCACCTAGCAGAAGCTTTGGATGGTTCCAGAATGCAGACCCAGGAAGCCTGTGGGTGGGCGGGGGCAGGTTCAGGTTGTTGTGAGCAAGGCCTGTGGACAAGAGGGCTTCTCAGCACTGGACTGCTCTTTGAGGTGGGGACAGTCACTGGGAAACACAGTGGGAGGCTCCGTGTGGCAGGTGCCACCTTCCCTCTGGTGGTGCTGTGCTGGATGAGGGCAGCAGCTCAGAGCAGGCTGCAGAGCCTCCCACTGCCCTGGCACAGGCTAACTTATGCTGAGTGTGGCTGTTGTGTGTATGAGCCCAGATGGGTGGCACGAGGTTAGTGCAAGGCCTCGGAACCGGGCAGAGATGCTCTCGGAGATCAGGTGCTTCCCTGAGTGTGGCTCCAGATGGCTAGCAGAATTTCCAGCTTTCCCCTTGTAATTGATGTACATTTTCTCATCTTCACAGGCTGGGCCTTGATGGCATGAAGATGCAGGTAAGGCCATGGGCTGGGGCTGCTGGCTCCCTTTGCAACCATCTCTGTTCTCTATTTTTCACCCTTTTGGGTTCATTAAGATTCAAAAGTAACACCTCTTCATTGCAAGTTTGGCAGTGCATGAGGAGAGGCTGAGTCTGCCCTCCAGTCCTCGAGTCTGCAGGGCCTTGGGCACTTCCTGGGCACCTTTGTTTCGGTGCCGCCACACCTTGTCCCATCTCCACCTGCAGCTTTAGTGTTTGTTCTCAGCCCTGTTGGTCAGGGTGAGCTGAGCTACTCTAGCCATAGACCCTTGTGTGGCTCAAACCCTATGGCAGGAGGGAGGCTGTGCTTTGTGTGGCCTTCTCCTCAGTGTGGTCATTGAGAGGCTGTGTCCTCAGCCCCTGGCTCCTGGGGTCATTCTGGGGTCTTCCTCAACAGTCATGGGTAGGGAGGAGCCTGTGGGTCAGGGGGGTATGTCCAGTCCTGGGAGCAGCACAAGGCCTTCTAAGGGAACCCAGTGGTGAGGAAGGGACATGTGTGGCTGCCAGGAGGGAGAAGGTGGTGGTTCTCTAGACACAGCATATGGCGTGTGGACGCTGACTTTCCAGATCTTTTCTGGGGCTCTGGCTGGCAGGCAGATAGCAGATACACTCCTTTCTGGGCAGAGGTGCCTGACTGGGGTCCTTGACTCCTGAAGGTCCTGGGAAAACTGAGAGTCTGTGACTACCCTGTGTGGTGGGAGCCTAGGGCTTCTGTCACAATTTTCAGAGGCCCCTGAACAAGGCTCACTGGGATGTGGCCATCCCCCTCCTGAACTGAGACCAGAGTGTTATCCAGGAACTAGCTACTAGGGTGGGGTTTGAGGTGGGGCCTTACGTGAGTTCCGCCACCTCAGGTGTGCTTGGAAACAGGTGTTTCTGGTTGTCTCGTGACTGGGGTGCACTGCTGTCATGGGAGGTGGAGGAGACCATGAGGAATCATCTAATCCTAGAAATGTCCTGAGAGCTGCTGCCCTGGCCAGGGCTGTGAAGGCAGGTGGGGCTTACTCCCCACGTCTGCCAGCAGGACCTAGTGTTCTTTCCGGCCTGGTCAGCAATGAGGGTGCATAGGGCTCAGAGTCTGGGATGGGGCACCACGGCTGGGTGAGAGTTCCTGATCCCAGGAGGTATTAGCTGGGGGTGAGGTGGACTCTGCAGCAGCGGTGACTGTAATGACCTATCCTTTGCTTGCCAGGGTACCAATGGCTCACAGATATGGGACACCTCATTTGCCATCCAAGCTCTGTTGGAGGTACGTGGTTCTGTCTCCTCCTGCAGCCTCCACACATGAGCCACTCATCTACGTGAGGGACATGGCATTGCTGCACATGCACTGTCCCTCAAAACTCCCACTAGACTGGCCCAAAGCCTCTGTGATGGTTTTGTGGATTACTGACCCTGCCTGGCAGCCCTGTGTGCTGGGCTGGGTCGGGGATTTGGGAGGCTAGCCTGGGGAGCCGTTCCAAACGGAGCTGGGCAGGGTGGCACTTGAGCTGGTAAGCTCGAGTTTCTTCTTAGGACTTAAGCTGCATGTTGCAAGTGTGTTTGAGCATGTGTTAGAGAGGAATGACGGTGTTTCTGTGCGGGTGGGAAGGAGGTCGGTGGAATACCAGGGTGTTTTTGGCAGCCCAAGGCCTGGTCCAGGTGGAGCTTCCTGGGCGGGGCCTGGAGCCCTCTGTGCAGATGTGGGCAGGGCAGGCATTGGTCCAGGGCAATCTCTTCTTTTCTATCTTCAGTCATGTCTCACTGACTTTGCTATCTTTGGATAAGTGAAGCAAGAAGCCCTAGAACTCTCTGGAGATGCATGGCAATTTGATTCTGGCTCCCAGTGGGGAGGGATGTAGCCAGGACAGTCAGGGAACTGGCTCACCTAGCTGTCCTGCTGTCTTCTAGGCAGGCGCACACCACAGGCCTGATTTCTTGTCCTGCTTACAGAAGGCACATGAGTTCCTGCGGCTCTCACAGGTGAGAGTCCTGCCTTTCCTCCTCTCTGCCTGGCCTTGTCTCCCCATGCTGTTTTTCATAGGCCAATCCCGCCCTGCCCTCCCCAGCCCCCGAACCTCCTCCAGTTTACCTCAGTCACTCTTGCAGTGATCTGTCATGCGGGAGCAGCATGTGCAGAGGGCTGGAATGGGCCCTGGTGTGGTCAGGAGCTGTGTTCCTGAGCTCTGCAGCCTGTTCACACATCCACACCTTTGAGGCGTTTCATGCCAGTGGGGTGACACTACGTTGTGGCCATTCCTTCCTGAGACCGTGTGCTGCCATCTGTCCTGCCAGATCAGCCGGATCTTCCCTGAGTCCCTGATTGGACATTTTCAGTGCATCTCACTCCCACCTGCCACCCCCATATGCAGGTCCCATTGTGTGCCCTGCTTTCCCGTGCCAGCCCCTCCTCCCTGTCTGAGAGTGGCTCCCACAGTGGCTGCCTCCAGCCTCAGTCCTGCTGGTGACCCTCTGCCGACCCCTCATGCCCTGTCTCCCTCTCCTCAAATCTCACTAGGATGCTGCTGCATCAGTGGCTTTCACATGGCCAAGGCCCATGTCTGTTTAGGGCCTTTGGGGGTGTGTCTGCACTGCATGTAGAGCAGCGCCTGCTCCAGGGTTCTGCCTAGGATATGCACTGAATGGGGGCAGCTTGGGAAGCTGACTACATTCCGCTGCACACGCAGACCCATTTGCTCTCACTTAGCTATGTGGGCTGGAGAGTGGGTTGTCCAGCTTTCTCTGGTTGATGCTATTTCCCACCGTGGGCTGTGGGCCACATGGGCAATGCCTCATGGGTCCCTTGCTGCACTGATGGTGGCCGTGACCAGCAGTGGCTCCAGCTCCCGGGTGGCAGTGCAGGGCTCCTGGTGTCACTGTGCCTATCTACTTCCCACATGTGCCTTCGATGTCACCTAGGTTCCAGACAACCCTCCTGACTATGAGAAGTACTACCGCCAGATGAGGAAGGTATGCTGGATGGCCCACCCAAGCCCTCAGCTAGCTGGTCCCTCCCCGTGGTCCTTGGGCTTCCTGCTCTGTAAGTGCCTGGTGCAGAACTGATGCCTGAGGCACTGAGGTGGCCTGGCCCGTGGGTGGTCTGCACAGAAGCACCCATGTCTCAGGGCAGTTAGGCATGGCAGCACACAGATGTCAAAGGGCCAAACACTAGCCAGAGTGAAAGGCAGGGGAAGAAACGATTCAGTGCTGTGCCAGGCTCTGAGCTCGTGAGTGCAGGTTGTGGACTAAGACCTAGACACACTGCTGCCTCTTCATGGTGGGGTCAGGAGGGCACCTGCACCTCCATGCTGAGTTTAAATTGAGGGTGTCCAGGGTGGGGCTGCAGCCCTGGGGGTCCCTGTGCTGGAGCTGGAGTTCTGTCCAGATATGCCCAGCTTGAGGCCCCCCTGCACAGTGGACTGGCCTTTGCCCTGGCTGGCAGTTCTGGGGGGTGAGGGGTACTTGGGCAGTGGACGTCATGCTCACATTCCTCAGGGCGGCTTCAGCTTCAGTACGCTGGACTGTGGCTGGATCGTCGCCGACTGCACAGCTGAGGCCTTGAAGTCTGTGCTGCTGCTGCAGGAGAAGTGTCCCTTTATCACCGAGCACATCCCCCAAGAGCGGCTCTGTGACGCTGTGGCTGTGGTAAGACCTGCGCCCACCAAGACATGCCAGTGCCCGCTGTACTCTCAGTTCTGCCTCAGCAGGCACTGGGCCAGGCTGCAGGAGAGGCATGCCAGTGCCCGCTGCACTCTCGTACTCTGCTTGAGGGAATTGGTGTTTTGGCATCATCAGGGATGGGACACTGTGAACCCAGGCTGGGCCTGTGAGGTCTTGGTTGGCCATGTGCACTAGACCCTGGGTGCAGGAGCTAGTGTCTGTCCAGCCACAGGGGCCCAGGGGAGGCTGTGTGGCCTGAGGCTTCTCTCAGTTCTGGAGGCTCAGGGACCTGCTATGTATCTGCTGAGGCTGCAGCGAGCTTCCTTTGGGGGGGCTGGTGGTCTCTGCTGCATGAACTTTGTGCAGAGTACTTCAGCACACCTGGTTCTCGTGTGTGTTTTACCAGGGAGATCTGCACTGTTGCGATGTGTCCCCAGGTGGCTGGCAAGGCTGTAACAACTGCATTGGGCACCTGAGGGCCTGTCCAGCATGAAAGTCAGCTCCCTGTCTCCCATTCTTTCTGCATTGGTTTTCAGCCATTGGATGTTTCTAGAAAGCTCTGTATGACCTGTGGGCTCTGAGCATGTTCAGTTCTCAGAGTGTCCTCTCTGGTTTTAGTTACTGAAGATGAGGAATACTGACGGAGGGTTTGCCACCTACGAGACCAAGCGTGGGGGGCGTTTGCTGGAGCTGCTGAACCCTTCTGAGGTCTTTGGTGAGTGAGTCGGCAGCAGCGTGACACGCAGACGGAGGCCCAACGTGCCGGCAGGGCCATACGGAGCCCTCCCTGGCCGAGGTGGTGGGTCCCCTGTGCTGTGGATGAAAGGGCTACTTTCTGTCTTGGGGGTCAGTGTGGGATTCAAATGGAATCTACACCCAACTCTGGCCCCCACCTGGGCCAGCTCTTGCGTGTCCCCTGGCGCTTGTGCTATCGAGTCACCACGCAGCCTGAGTACCCTCAGGAACCGCTGCACCTGCAGGGAGCGTGGGTGCCTGCAGGCCTGTGCTGCGGATGCTGGCCATGTCTGCACGTTGCTGCTGGAATGCTGGCCTCTCAGGGCAAGGCTTTTCTCCTGAGTGACCTGAGTGCCTGCTGTGCCTTTCCTTTCTGGTCTGGTTACCTCACTTGGGGTGGGGTGTAGCTCTTTGCTGTGTATCCCTCGTCCTGGGCAGTTCCCCCCTCACCCTATGTGGTACACATGTACAAGCCTCACTCTGCCCTGTGGCCTTGTAGGCTGGGCCTGTGAGGGGGTGATGTCCAGGCATCAGCTCTGCACGCTGTGGCGCACTTGCTTGTCATGATTTGGCCTGAACCGCAGGCCCTGGGCAGTGAGATGGAGCTCACACCACAGGCCTTGGTCCCTCCTTCCCTTCCCAGGGGACATCATGATTGACTACACATATGTGGAGTGCACCTCGGCAGTGATGCAGGCACTAAGGCATTTCCAAAAGCACTGCCCGGACCACAGGGCTGTGGAGATCAGGTGAGGAGGGCCTCAGCCAGGGACCCCTGCCAGGCAGCTGATTTCTACTGTTCAAATCTTGTACTTAAGTCCGTAAATAAGTTTTGAGAGATCCCTCTGTTGAAAGTGTCTTCCAGCCGGGCGTGGTGGTGCACGCTTGTAATCCCAGTACTTTGGGAGGCGGAGACCAGAGGATCCGGGTTCGCAGCCAGCCTCAGCTCTTTCTCCCTGTCTCTCTCTCTCTCTCTCTCCCTGTCTCCCTCCCTGTCTCTCTCTCCCCTTAGTGAGGCCCTCCGCAACTTCGTGAGACCCGGTTTCAAAATAAAGTATAAAAAAATAGGGCCGGGGGTGTAGCACGGAGGTAGAACGCCCCTGCGTTCAATCCCCAGTAAAAAAAAAAAAAAAAAAAAAAAAAGTGTCTTCCATTTGTATCCTGAGTTCTTCTCTGGCTCATCCGTTGTTTAGGAATATGTTGCTTCATTTCTAAAATATCAGAGGGTTTTCTAGTTGTTGTTGTAGGCTGTGGACAGAGAGGAAGGAGGCTTTCCCCTGTCCTGGGAGGCGGTGCAGCTGCAAGTGAGGGCCACCGTGCCAAGTCTTCTTGTCACCCATGCCTGGCCGTAGCCCCTCACCATGTGGTGCTCTGCAGTGTGATGTGTGGCTCTTTCTTCTGAGCTTAAGTTGTCTTCAGCCACATTCACCAAAAGGGCCTGTCTTTTTAACATGTCATCTCTTAAAAATTACTATGATAAAAGTAAACATGTTCCTTAAGACTTGATTGCCCCCAGAAGAACCTGTTGTTCCTCTTTGATCCTCGTTGTCCCACACCTGCTTCTGTGCTGTGCCTTCTACACACCTGGTTTGGCCTTGCAGGCAGGGGCACGTCCCCAGGTCCCTTAGAGCTCTCCTCCAGCACGAGTTGTAATGGCTGTGGGTATTTCATCATCTTACTCCATGGTCTTTTGTTACTTCTAACCTTTCATCTATTTTCCACCTTTTTCTTCTTTTAATCTTAACTAGCATTCTCTGTTAAATATTCTTCATGTGTTGTTATCCCCTGGAGCCACATGGGCTTGGGGTTGGCTGCTGCAGTGGGCCCCTGACTGCTACTCCCTGACTGTTTTTTCTGGGCCAGTTACTTCACTCTGCTCCATCTCTCCTGCCCACAGTGCCTCACACGACTGGAGGGTTGAGTGAGGCACTCCTCAGAAGCACTTCCTAGGCGGGCATGACGGTGTATGCCAGTAATCCTGGTACTCGGGAGGCCAAGACAGGAGGATCGCAGGTTCCAGGCCAGCCTCAGCAACTTTTTTTTTTGTGTGTGGGGATTGAATCCAGGGGCATTCTACTTCCGAGCTATACCCCCAGCCCCATTTTATTCTATTTTTTTTATTCTTTATTTTGAAAGAGGGTCTCACTAAGTTGCAGAGGGCCTCACTAAGTAGCTGAGGCTGGCCGCGAACTTGTGATCCTCCTGTCTCAGCCTCCCAAGTACTGAGATTACAAGCGTGCACCACCATGCCCAGCCCATTTTATTCTTTTTTTTTTTTTATTCTTTATTTTGAAACAGGGTCTCACTAAGTTGCAGGGGGCCTCACAAGTTGCTGAGGCTGACTGTGAACCTGTGATCCTCCGGTCTCAGCCTCCCAAGTACTGGGATTACAAGCATGCACCGCCACGCCCGGCCAGCCTCAGCAACTTAATGAGACCTTGTTTCAAAGTAAAAAATAAGCTAGGCATGATGGGATGAGAGAGGGAGGAAGAGAGGAAGGGAGGGAGGAAGGGAGGAAGGAAGGAAGGAATGAAGGACGGAAGGACGGACTATAGCTCAGAGGTAGAATGAATGACTGGGTTCAATTCCCAGTACCAAAAAAATAAACACTTCCTCACTATTGTTCTGTGTAGAACTGTTATGTTGTGAAGGTTCCTAAAGATTTCAGTTGGGAGACTGTAGCAGATGGTGTTGATGTGGATTCAATATGACAATATCTGAGGAGGCTGGGGAGGAGAAGAGATATCTCTTCTCTCTCCCCTTACTTCCATCAGTGTCCCATTTTTATTGAGAGTTATAACCAAAAAATATTAATCACAGGAAACAGCAAAGTAGTCATGGGGTGAGTCAGGGAAAAACATCAAGGTAGTCACATATGAATAAGGGAAGGAAAGGGTAAACAAAGAAGTTGTCAGGGTCTTTGCTTATCTGTCTCATTTGGTCCTTGGAGATTTGTCTGTGTGCAGAAATCTCTCTTTGGGTGGGCAGTTTGTGTCCCTCCCAAGCTGGACTGAGGTGACCTCAAAGCTGATGACTAAGAAGGCCCACAACAGGAGACAGAGTAAGAAAGTACTATGGGTTTGTTTAAGGAAAGTACACCCCAGAGGATATAGAGTGGGTCATCCCAAGAGAGGGGGACAATCTGGTGTCTTCTGCGGTTTTGGCTTTTATGGCCTGTCTGGGATCCTCCCTCCTTATGAGTTATTCATTTTGGGTGGTTACATTAGTTTCCTGCCTAAGTTTAATGTGTCTGCACCAATTCTATCACGTTTCAATTTTTCCATCACCATATAAGTGAAGCCCACGGGGGTGGGGGGACAAAACCACAATGTAAATGATATTATAATGATCCCAAAGGTTATTAGAGGGCAAAGTGCTATTGGTCTGCACATGCTCTAGCATGCTGTCATCCCTTGGGGCTGATTGTATCCATTTTCTCTGGATTGACAGGGAACTGTCTAACTGCAAGAACGTGGTCCCTGGACCGTCCTTGGGGGGTGTAGCAGCCAGTTGGGTGCCACCCAGGGAGCCCAAGCGTCCTTTCCCATTCCCTTTGCTCCTATCTAGCCTACCTACTCCCACAGGACAAGGATGGCAGTGCTGTTGTGGTCTTTATTGGCATTTCTCTGGGACTGCTGAGCTAGAATATTTGTCCCTGGTGTTTCTTCTTTTGTGACATGTTCATTCTTGTCTTTGCCAGTGTTTTTACTAGAATGATTTTTCTTTTTGACAAACATGTTTAAGCACAGTGAGTATTTCTGTATGTATGTTACAGGTATTTCCCCCCAATTTCTTCGTTTTGCTTTGTTTTTAGGGAGTTTGAACATTAATCTTTGATTTCTTTTTTTGTGGTACTGGGGGTTGAATTCAGGGGCATTTACCTTTCAGCTACACACCCAACCCTGTTTTATTTTTCATTTTGAAACAGGGTCTCACTAAGTTACCACATGCTGGCCTTGAACCTGCAATCCTTCTGTCTTAGCATCCCAAGTACTAAGATTATTGGTATGTGCCACCATGCCTTAGCCTCCCAAGTACTGAGATTACAGGTGTGCACCACCATGCCCAACTACTTGAAGAGTTTCTGAAATATAGTTTGGGGTTACTCTATAATTAGATATAGTAAACAGTTACTCTAACACTATTTATATGGAATATTCCATTTTTGCTATACTGGCTTTAACTTCTCCCTCAATGTCAGACTTTCAGGAAAGTAACAAAAACAGTAGAAAGCACTCCAGTATACCTCTTATCTAGATTCCTCAGTTGTTAACATTTTACTGTATTTGGTTCTTCATGTTTTCTCCCACACTTGCTCATGTATATTTTTTCTGAACCATTTGAGAATAAGTTGCAGATCTGACGTACATGTGTGTGCACACATGTGTTACTGAGGATTGAACCCAGAGGCATTCTACCTCCAAGCTGCACCCACAGCCTTATTTTATTTTTTGTTTTGAAACAGGGTCTTGCTAGGTTGCTGAGAGTCTTGCTACATTGCTAAGGCTGTCCTTGAACCTGTTATCCTCCTGTTAGCCTCCCAAGTACTGAAATTACAGGTGTGCACCACCATGCCGAGCTCATGATGTACTTCTACTCCTAAATCCTCTAGCCTTTTCTAGCAGGTATATTCTTTTATGTAAATGTAAGTCTGGATACGGATGTTGACAAGGTATTATTTAATCTGCAGACCTTATTTCAGTTGGCTTGTCTCAATAATGGCCTTATAGCAAGGTTTCCTCAAGTGCTCCTCCAGGCCATGGGTTGTTTCTGTTGTCATGTCCTGGTCTCCTGGATTCTTGGGCTTGGTGGCTGCATCATTTTTTAATTGTTCAGCAAGTTGTTTTGTAGGATGTCTTCTGTATACGTTTTTCTGGTGTCTCCTCATGATTAGATTCAGGTTATAAAATTACACTCCAGTGTCAAGCATATCGAGAAGCAGATGGGCTACTCATGTGTCACATCAGGGAGCGCACACTGATGCTGACTGTCCTCAAGGCTGTGGGACCACTTAGCCTCTTCACCACATAGTAACTGTCATTTCTTTGTGTGGAGAAAGTCTTAGACCACGCAAATGTTCTGTTTCTAATCAAACTTCTACCCATTAGTCTAGAAATCATCGGATGGTGATTCTTTCTGAATCAGTTATTCATATGTAAAATTATTATTCCTTCCATATGTATTAGTCGATGTTTTACTAACAACTTTTCCTGTTTGTTTATTATTACTGTGAACTCATAATTTGTATGCCTTTGATTTTGATTTTGATCTCACAGCTAATTTGCTAAACTTAAAAAAAATTAATATACCTTATTCAAAGCAGTTTTAGGTTTACAGAAAAATTGAGGGGAAAATACAGAGAATTCCCAATAGCCATTCCTGACTTTTCCCATTCTTCAAAGTTTCCCCTAATAATAACAGCTGGCAATTGATGAGCCAGTATTGGATTGTTTTATAATTGATGAGCCAATATTAATAAATCATTGTCACCCATAGTCCATAGTTTATGTTCAGGGTCACTCTTTGTGTTGTATATCCTATGGATTTTGACAATGACATTTGTCCACCATTTTATACAAAGTAGTTTTATTGCCCTAAAAATTCTCTGTGTTCCACCTGTTCATTTCCACCTCTGAACCTCTGGCCACCACTGATCTCTTACTGCCTCCATAGTTTTGCCTTTTCTAGAATCATGTGGTTAGTTTCTTTCACTTACTAATATGAATTTAAGGTTCTTCCATGTCTTTTCATGGCTTGATAACTTATTCCCTCCCACGAATCTCACTTTCATTTTTGCAGTTCTGAGGATTAAACCTAGGGCCTCAGCTAAGGATGAGCTCAACCACTGAGCTACATCTTTAGCCTGTCACTTCTTTTTAGTGTTAAATAAATATTCCATTTTCTGGATATACCACAATTTGTCTGTGCAATCACCTATTGAAGCACATTTTGTTTGCTTCCAATTTTTGGCAATTATGGGTAAAGCTTCTATAAAGAGTTGTGGGACATAAGTTTTCAGCTCAATTGAGTAATAACAGGGAGTCTGATCATAGGATAGGAGTATGTTTAGTTTTGTAAGAAGCTACAAAATAGTCTTTTTCTTTCTTTCCTTCCTTCCTTGTACTGGGGATTGAACCCAGGGATGTTATACCTCTGAGCTACTCCCAGTCCTTTTTATTATGTATGTATGTATATATGAATGTATGTATGCAAGTATGTATATGTACTTATTTATTTTGGTTACTGCGAATTGAACCCAGGGGCATGCTACCTCTGAGCTATACCCCCACCCTTTTTTTTATTTTGAAACAGGGTCTTGCTAAGTTGTTGAGTGTCTTGCTAAGTTGCGGAGGCTGGCTTTGAACCTGTGATCCTATCTCTTAGCCTCTCAAGTACTGGGATTACAGGCATATGCACTGTGCCCAGCTACAAAACTGTCTTTCAAAGTGGCTGTTCCATTTCACATTCCTACCAGCTGAGTGAGAGTTCTTGTTGCTTTACATCCTCCCCAGCTCTTGGTGTTGTCAATGTCTCAGATTTAGCCATTCTAATAGGTGTATAGTGGTACCTCATTATTTCATTTGCAATTCCTTAATGACAGGATGTGAAAATCTTTTCATATACTTATTTGCCATCTTTGTTTTCTTCAATTTAGCAGTTCTTAATGGAACTCATATATAAGATTACTTTATTCCTGCATCTTCTCAATATATGTTCCCTTTTCTTTCCTGCTAGGTGATTAGCTTTCTACTCAAGGATCTTTTGGTCCAGGTGTAGCCTGGGGATCCCTGCCATGCTGGGGTGGATGCCCACATGGACACTTGTGCCATTAGCCTTCCCTCCTGCATCTGTTCAACACAGATGACTGTTTCTTCCTGTGAACTGGGCTGCTTTGCCAGTTAGCTGACCCACATACTGTCTTCTACCAGCCTGAACCTCATGATATTTTAGGGTGGACCCAGGTCAAACACTGTGCTTCTGCCTCAGCTCTTTATTTTATTTTATTTTATTTTATTTTATTTTATTTATTTGGTACTGAGGATTGAATCCAGAGGCATTCTATCTCTGAGCTACACCCCCAACCCAATTTTTTCTTTTTTTTTTTTGGTACTGGGGATTGAATCCAGGGGCATTCTACTTCCAAGCAACATCCCCAGACAATTTTATTTTTATTTTGAAACAGGGTCTCACTAGGTTGACAAGAGTCTCACTACTTGCCGAGGCTGTCCTTGAACCTGTGATCTTCCTGTCTCAACTACCCAAGTACTGGGATTACAATTGTGCACCACCATATCTGGCCCAGTTTTTTTTTTTTCAGTACTGGGGATTGAACCCAGGGGCATTCTACCTCCAAGCTCCACCCCCAGCCCTGTTTTTTTATTCTTTATTTTTAAACAGGGTCTCACTAAGTTGCAGAGGGCCTCACTAAGTAGCTGAGGCTGGCTGTAAACCCAGATTCTTCAGTCTCAGCCTCCCAAGTACTGGGATTACAAGCATGAGCCACTACTCCCGGCTCCGATTTTTTATTTCTTATTTGGAAACAGGGTCTCACTAGGTGGCTGAGAGCCTCACTAAGTTGCAGAGGCTGGCTTCAAACCTGTGATCCTCCTATCTCAGCCTCCCAAGTACTGGGATTACAAGTATGTGTCACCATGCCCAGCTTGCCTCAGCTCTTCAGAAAGGGAATGACATACTTTTTCTGCAAAGGTGGGAAGGTGCCTCGAAATGCAGAAGTCACAAAGGGATTGAGTTCTATCTTGGCCACTGCCACTTCAGTGATGGCCACAGGAGGGAAGATCTACGTATCTTTTCTTTCTTTTTTTTTCTTCTCCTGTGGTGCTGTAGATGTAATCGAGGACCTTGTGCATGCTAGGCAAGTACTCTGCTACTGAGCTACATCTTCAGCCCTTTTTGTTTTTATTTTGAGACAGGGTCTTGATAATTTGCCTAGGCTGGCTCTGAACTTGCAATTCTCCTGCCTCTGTCTCCCAAGTAGCTGGGATTATAGCTATGGATATATGCACCACCATACCTGGCTGTGTGTTTGTGTGTGTGTGTGTGTTACTGGGGATTGAACCCAAGGGCATTCTACCTCTGAGCTACACCCCCAGCCCTATTTTATTTTTTATTTTGAAACAGGGTCTTGCTAAGTTGCTGAGGTTGGCCTTGAACCTTCTATCCCTCTGTCTCAGCCTCCCAAGTATTGGGATTACAGGCATGTGCCACCGTGCCCGGCTTAATTGATTTTCAAATGCCGAACCAGCCCTGCTGCACCCGAGATAAATCCATTGGGCTGTGATGTATAATAATTTTTATGCATTGTTAGATTTGATTTAATATTTTGTTGAGGATTTTTGTATCTGTTCTGAGATATACTGGTCTTTAGTTTTCCTAGAGAACAGAACAAGTTAGGAAGCATTCTGTTCTCTGAAAGACATTGTAGACTCAATATAATTTCTTACTTGAATATTTGGTGGAATTCACCAATGAACTCATCTGGGCAACTCCTTATTCTAATTAAATTTTTGCAGATTTTTTTGAGTTTTCTCTGTAGTCAGTCGTATCACTTGCAAATGACATTTTCTTCTTTTCAGCCCTTAGGCCTGTGGTTGGCCTTACCACCCTGGCTGAGACCGCCAACATTTTGTGTGGAAGTGGCAACGGTGGCAGCGCTCCAATATTCCTGATCTTAGAGGGGAAGCTTCTGCTCTTTCTGCACTAAGACTCATGCTTGGTATAGGTTTGGTAGCTGCCTCTTTTCAGGTTAATGAAGTTTTCTCTTCCTAGCCTGCCAAGGGGAAGTTTCTTCCTGGGCTCTGAGTGGGTGTTGTGTTTTACAAGTGGTTTTCTGCCTCTGTTGAGATGGTTGTGCGTTTATTTCCTTTACCTGTTCATATCATAGAGGATTGTTACAGACTTTTCAAATGTCCAGACACCTCTGCATTTCTGAGACAGACCTGACTTAGTGTTGGTCCATCTTTACTGTCTTCGGTGTTGAAGGTAGTATCTTGATCTGTGTTCAGAAGCAAGACAGTTCAACACTTCTGTGTCATGCCTGTCTGGTAGACTGGAGAGTTCCTTCTCCTCTGTATTCTAGTGAGAGTTTCTATTGGATTAGAATGAATGTTCCTGATAATTCAGTAAAATTTATTTATAAAACTCCTAGTCCTAGAGTTTTCTTTTTCTTTTTTTTAAACCTTTCCAAGCTACACCCCTAGCCCTATTTTATTTTTATTTTTATTTTTTATTTATTTTTTTATTTTTTTTGCAGTACCGGGGATTGAACCCAGGGGCGCTCCACCTCCGCGCTACACCCCCGGCTCCATTTTTTATACTTTATTTTGAAACCGGGTCTCACGAAGCTGCGGAGGGCCTCACTAAGTAGAGAGAGAGAGAGAGAGAGAGAGAGAGAGAGACAGGGAAAGAGAGAGAGAGAGAGAGAGAGAGAGAGAGCGCGTGCGCGCGCTGAGGCTGACCGTGAACCCAGATCCTCTGGTCTCCACCTCCCAAAGTACTGGGACTACAAGCGTGCGCCACCACGCCCGGCTTTATTTTTATTTTTATTTTTATTTTTATTTTATTTATTTATTTATTTACTTATTTTTTGGTACTGGGGATTGAACCCAGGGGCGTTCTATCTCTGAGCCACACCCCCAGCCCTATTTTATTTTTTAGTTTGAAACAGGTCTCACTAGGTTGCTGAGAGTCTCGCTATATTGTCGAGGCTGTCCTCGAACCTGCGATCCTCCTGTCTCAGCCTCCCAAGTACTGGGATTACAAGTGTGCGCCACCACGCCTGGCTTTTTATTTTTATTTTGAAACAGGGTCTAATTAGGTTGATGAGAGTCTCACTACTTGCTGAGGCTGTCCTTGAATCTGCAATCTTCCTGTTTCAACCTCCTAAGTACTAGGATTACAGGCGTGCACCACCATGCCAGACTAGTCCTGGAGTTTTCTTCCTGGGAAGAAGTTTACTCTTTTTTTTTATTTATATTGCTAGTAGTTTCAGGATTATTTATTTAGGTGCTCTATTTCTTTCTCTTTTCTCTTTTTATTTTTTGTGGTACTGGGGATTGAACCTTTGAGCTCTACAACCCCAGTCCTATTTTTTAGTTTTTTATATTTTGAAATAGGGTCTTAGCCAGGCATGGTGGCACATGGCTAGGTGTTCTCTTTCTTGCAGTTTTGATACGTCTAAGTTTTCAAATGTATTTCATAAAGTTTTCTTATTTTCTGTTTGTATTTTCCAGTCCGAGTCACGTCACTCGTTATTGCTAGTACTGTTTGCACGTTCACTCTTTGTGCTCGTTATCTGTTACTATACTGCACACTTCACAGCAGCAGGGGACAGCACACCTTTATGACTCAGTTTCCATGGGTCTCTCCAGGCAGTGTGGTCCCCTGCTTCAGGCTTCACCAGGTATCAGTCAGGGTGGGCCCACCTCTGAGCCAGGTACTTGTCTGCTGGCTAGAAGCTGTCATCTCTCTTGTGTGGGCCGCTCTGTGTGCCAGCTTCGTGAAAGCCAGCAAGGGAGAGAGTCCATAGAGAGGGAGTTGGCTGGCAGGTCTCGTGGGGCGGTCGTCACAGTGGGCATTGCAGCTTTACTGTAACCACCCTTGAGAAACAGGTTGTAGCCCCACAGGATTGCTTGGGCCTGGGGACCAGAGGAGGGTCAGCCTGTGCTGGGAGCTGCTGGTTCTTCAGAAGGACCAGCCAGACGTGCAGGAGATCTTAGCTTTCTAAGAGTCATTTCCTCTTGAACTGAATTTCTTTTTAAACTCTAGTTGCTTTGTATGATGTTGTTGTCAGTGGCGTTGATCATGTTTATAGCTGCTTCCAACATGGGCCTCATCCCCATGGTCTGTTTTCCTCTTGCATTTTTTTTTTTTTTTTGCGGTATTGGGGATTGAACCCAGGGGCATTCTACCTCTGAGCTACAGCCCTATTTTTTGTTCTTTATTTGGAAACAGGGTCTCGCTAAGTTGTGGAGGGCCTCACTAAGTAGCTGAGGCTGGCTGCGAACCTGCGATCCTCCTGTCTCAGCCTCCCAAGTACTGGGATTACAAGCATGCGCCACCACGCCTGGCTTCCTCTTGCATTTCTTTCTGGAACTCTTAGTCTGCTTCCCCCTCCCTGTGTGTAGCTGTTTCCTTTTTCTCCTGATTGAACATTTTATTTTGACTTGCTTTCTTTTTCGTTTGTGGTGTTGGGAATTGAACCCAGGGGCATTCTACCTCTGAGCTGCACCCCAGCCCTATTTTATTTTTTATTTGGAAACAGGGTCTCACTAAGTTGCTGAAGCTGGCTTTGAGCCAGCGATCCTCCTGTCTCAGCCTCCCAAGTACTGGGATTATAGGCATTTGCCACCAGGCCTGACTTATTTTGACCTGTGTTCTAAAGGAGATGGTGGTTGCTTACTTGAGACCATGGCATGGGTGGAATTGGGGCATTACAGTTTTGCCGGAATGTTCACTGGGCCAACCTCCTGTGTTCCAGGGAGACCCTTGAGCAGGGCCTGGAGTTCTGCCGGCAGAAGCAGAGGGCCGACGGCTCCTGGGAAGGGTGAGTCAGCCACCCAGGGCCAACATGTGTGAAGTGCAGATGCCTGAGGAGGGCTGATGCGTGGGGTTGGGGCTCTGTGCTCACTGCGGCCTTCAGAAGAGGTTGGAGGTGTGTGCCTCACCTGCAGTTACTGCGACTTCCAGGTGGACCTCGCTCCTTGGTTGGATGCCTGGCTCTTCCTTGCTCTGAGTGCTCGTGTTGCTGGAGCAGTTGGTGTGTGCGTGGGAGGTGCTCTGTGGCCTGAGTGTGATTGTCCCTCCTTCCTGGCTGTCACTGGGTTCTAGTGTCTGCCTGGCGGGGCCTGGGCGGGGGACAGCAGCCAGGTGGTCACAGGTCCCACTGGAGCTGGCACTGCTGCTCAGAGGCGTGTAAGTGTTCTTCTTGACAGATGTGCTCAGGGTGTCCCCACACACCTGGGCAGACTGCCTGTGCTGTCCCTTGCTCGCTATGGGTGAGGACTGAAGGCTGAGGCTCTCCTCCATCTCCCTCCAGCTCCTGGGGGGTTTGTTTCACCTACGGCACCTGGTTTGGCCTAGAAGCTTTCGCCTGCATGGGGCATACCTACCAAGACGGGTGAGTGCTGCTCATGGCTGGGAGCATTCTCAGCTCATGCTCCACTGTGGTCTTGTTTTCTTTGATGATGATTTTGGGGTTTTTAAGCATTTTAAAACAGTGAGCTAAGATCAGTATCCCAGAAAATATGAGTCCCAGGTTGAAATGAAGATGTTTCCCTGGCTCATGAGCCTTTGGCTAGGAGTCTCCTCACAGTTCTCAAAGGTCTGGCCCCCAGACCTTCTCCATACCTGCCTGGTTCCCCACCCCTAGCAGGAGAGGGCTAGGGCCCAGGACATTCTCTGGGCCCAACTGAGAGAAGGGTGAGGCCTCAGGTCCACGTCCTGTCTCTATCTGTCCTGCCCAGTGCTTCTGCATCCAGTGGGAGGTGGGGTGGTGGGTGCCGCACTTGCCAGATGCAACCCAGGTGTTCCTGGGTCTGTCTTCAAGTGCCCCAGATACTCAGCCTGCTGCGCCAGTGAGGCTGTCTGCAGCTGCAGCACATTTCTCCACCCAGCAGCTTGGGAGGCATTTCACATCTGCAGGCCCTCCCCATGACCCTAAGGCTGCCTGCCCGGGTGGGATCTGGTAGGCCCAACTTTCCCCAGGGGTGGTGTCTCAAGTCTCCTGGTCTCTGCAGGGCTGCCTGTGCGGAGGTCTCCCGGGCCTGCAGCTTCCTGCTGTCCCACCAGATGGCAGATGGAGGCTGGGGGGAGGACTTCGAGTCCTGCGAGCAGCGGCGTTACGTGCAGAGTGCCCAGTCCCAGATCCACAACACATGCTGGGCCCTGATGGGGCTGATGGCTGTCAGGTAGGGGTGACTGGATCCATCTCTGGGCCTTGGGCCAGGTGGAGGAGGGATACTCAGCTGTGAGCAGGCGGCCTGGGCTGAGTACAGATGTAGGAAGAAGAGTGGGGTCACAGGGCCATGCTGCTGTTCAGCTGCCACTGTAGGGACAGAGGTGCCTCTGGGAGCCATGCAGGCAGGTCTGTAGGAGGTGCACATCCCCCTGCCTTGCTTGCCTCCTGCCTGCTCATTCTCCATTTTTCAGGGTTCCTGGGTTGGCCTTAGGTTCATCTTTCATCATCGCAGTATTTCGAGTTTTTATCCTTGCATTCAGCTGCGTGATGGTGAGGACATGTTTATTCTGATGAGCGTCCCAGGTGTGTTCTAGCCTGTCTCTTCTTCCCCCAGGCATCCTGATGTTGAGGCCCAGGAGAGAGGAGTCAGGTGTCTGCTGGAGAAGCAGCTCTCCAATGGCGACTGGCCCCAGGTGTGTGAGGAGCCTGAGAGTGCAAGGCCTAGTGCTGGGTGTTCACAGCCCCCACCTGGTGGGGTGCTTTGTGCCCCTCGTGGGGTGCTTTGGGGATTTGGGCTGTGTACACTCTGTCAGCCAGAGTTCTGGGCTGGTGACAGGGCTGGCACGGGTTGTGGAGTCCTCAGGCCTGAGTGGATCTTGCTGTTTGTAATGAAGCTCTGGTCGGAAAAAGGGCTGGATAGGAGGCTGCAGGACAGACCCTCAACTTTGCCATTGTGCTTAATGCTGCATGTAGCCCCTTCTTGATGGGAAGTGCAGGCACAGTCTGCATCTCACCTGTGGGTCTGGTAGTCACAAGGCCCCCTTCCCTCAGAGGAGTCTGACAGAAGCTGACTGTGAGCGCTGCCACAGTGCGGGGACAAGCCCCTCGTGCCTGGCGGTCCTTTGTGCTTACTTCTTTGTCCTTTCAGGAGAACATCTCTGGGGTTTTCAACAAGTCCTGTGCCATCAGCTACACGAGCTACCGGAACGTCTTCCCCATCTGGACCCTGGGCCGCTTCTCCCACCTGTACCCCGAGAGAGCCCTGGCTGGCTGCCCCTGAGAGCACACCTGCCTGGCCAGGTGGCTGGCCAGTGGTGAGCGTCATCCTCACACATGGGCCAAGGCACATTGAGGCGTCCACCAGGTGGTGGGACCCCCATGGAACCCTGCCTTGGGCTTTAGCCCTGCTTTCTCCACCTCCACACGTGGGAGTCGGGGGTCAGGCCTGAGGCAGGGACTGGGAGAGGGCTGGTAGCTGTAGACACTTGCCAGCATAGGCTTAGTTCTGAGAACAGCTTGGGTGAGGAAGGGAACAGGACAGCCATGACACTGAGGAGGCATAGCACGTCCTGCCAGCTCCTGGGCTGTTGTCCTGCCCGAGGGAGTGAGGCTCGAGGGTTTTCTTGACCAAAAACTGAATCCTGGGAAGGGAGGTTGTGCCCACTCTACTTTCCACTTGGTGCTATTGTGGAACGGGCCCTGGGCCCGGCTCTGCCTGGCTCAGCTGCTCCTGAATCTTCTCTTTGCTGGGTTGAGGGACATTCAGTGACCCCACAATGATAGTGTGCACAAGGAACAGCCTGATGGGGTGTAGGGCGGGGCCCTTGTCCACCAGATGCCCCAGGACTCAGCCAGTGTCCTGAGGCTGCGTGAGGAGGAGCTGAGCATGGCACCTGATCCTACCCCTACGTCCTGAGCTTGCCTGCGCTGCACTGTGGCTCAGTTTGTGGGGTACTAGTATCCTGACCACCAGGGCATATTGCAAGGGGTAAACAGTGGTTGTGGTGGTTATTACCATGAGGCCCTGTTGTATGCCAGGGACCACTGAGCACCCCCAGTCCACCACTCACTACCCACTGAGCCAGCCCAGGCACGGCACCCCAGGGACCCAGGAGAATGTCCAGGGTATCCCAGCACTCCCAGCCACCACCAACCCTCCATGCTGGGTGTGTGCTCTGAGTTGATGTGAGGGCCAGGTTTCTGGGACGATGTCTCTTGGGATGAACTCTCAATTTTTTCTGGCTTCTATCCCTGTCTGGGCTGGCCTATATGTGGGCAGGTGTCAGGATAGAAAGTTGGTCCCTGAAGCTGGGTGTGGTGGTGCACACCTGTAATCCCAGTACTTGAGAGGCTGAGACAGGAGGGTCACAGGTTTGAGGACAGTCTCAGCAAGTAGTGAGACTCTCATCAACCTTACGAGACCCTGTTTCAAAATAAAAATAAAATAGGGCCGAGGGTATACCTTGGAGGTAAAACGCCTCTGGGTTCAATCCCCAGTATCACAAAAAGAAAAAGAAGGAAGAAAGGAAGAGAAAGAAAAAGGGAAGAAAGAAAGAAAAAGAGAAAGTTGGGCCCTGGCTTTGCCTTTGACCCACATGTAGGTGCACTCATGTGCTCAGGTCTCGAGGTTGTACCTGTTCTCTCTAGCCATGGTGAACTGGGGCCCCACTGATGTCTCCTCAGGCTGTTTCTCTGCACCTCTGTGCCTCCTGGACTGGTGGCAGCCCAGCCTCTCTCCCGGTCCACTCGCCTCCCTCAGACAGCTGGAGAGCCATGTCTGGTGCCCAGTGGATTCCCTAGTCCCCTGTGGATTCCCAACCCCTCCAGGGTTGCCACTCTGCCACAGTGCAGGATTTTGCCCAAGGCTTTGTGCCGTCTGCCTGTCGCCCAGCCCCGGTGGTCCCTGGACACTTCAGCCTCAGGCCACGGCCTGCACTGACTCTCACCTCCTGCCAGCCAGGACCAGACTGTGGGACAAAATGCAGTTCTCTAGAAAGGAACTGCAAACCCACTTTTACAGTGACCAGCCACCTTAATAAACAAACTTTTGACCCCCCTGGGGAGCAGTGTGTGCATCAAGCTTGTTTGGTTTTGTCTGGGGAGCAGTCATGCCCTGGGGTTTTCTGAGACTGTGGCCCCTTGTCCCTGTGTGGGCCCCTTGTCCTGGCCTTAGTTCAGGGATGAGAGCCACTGCTTGGGGACACACTGTGTGTACCATCATTCAGGGGAGTACTTGCCTCACCTGATTAACAACAGACCTCTGGCTGGCCATGGTGGCACACATCTGTAATCCCAGTACTCGGGAGGCTGACACAGGAGGATTGGAGGTTCAAGGGCAGCCTCAGCAACTTAGCGAGACCCTCAGCAACTTAGTGACCTTCTTTCAAAATAAAGGGTTAGGGTTAGGGTGCAGCTTGGAGGTAGAACACCCTTGGGTTCAATCCCCAGTACCAGGGGGGAAAAAAAGGCTTGTTTTCTGAGCAAGTCACTAGAGTCTTGGATTTGAATTATCTTATTTTTGGTTGTCAGGAACAAATTTTGGATGTATGTGTAGCCGGGTCCTATTTCCCTGTTCACTCTGATGTGGATTTCAGGTCCTCTCTTTGAGGGATTCTCTAGTGTGTAAGGTTTATTCTCAATGGAAACTTATCTCTAAGAAAATACTTCTTCCTTACAGAAACATAACCATTATTGCTACGTAGATTTAAATCTTATTTAGACTTTTTAAAAAACTAATTAGTACTATATATTCTTGTTTTGACAGCTCTAATTTTTCAGCAAGTATGATTATGCAGTCATATATAATTAATTGCTCAGCTTGATTTGTTTTCATTTCTCCATCTGCAATATAAATTATTTACAATTCAGTTTGTTTCAAAAAGGAATTAGAGAACTGAGACAAAGGGAAGTAGGGCAGGAAATTCTGGGGGGCAGGGAGGGGGGTTAGCACAGGAACTGCCATGGTGTCTGAGGAACTTGCTGCCAGCGTTGCAGGTGCAGTGCTCAGCTCGCTGGGAGGCAGCGGGGAGGAAGCCCCTGCAGTCAGGAGATGCAGAGCTCACTGAGTGGGGAGGGTCGTTTAGGGAGGGAGGGCAGGGGCCCTAGTGCCTCTCCACAAGGGCATCCATAAGACAATCCCATAAAAGCTGGCCAAGCTGAGGCCAAGGGCTCAGTCCTGGAGAGCTGGGTAAGTTTACTGGGACAACTGGGTGGCAGCTCTTGACCTTTTCCCATCTCAGTGGTCTCAGTGGCCTGTGACCTTTTCCCATCTCAGTGGTCTCAGTGGCCTGTGACCTTTTCCCATCTCAGTGGTCTCAGTGGCCTGTGGCTTTCGTGCTTATCATTTCCCCTTGGGATTTCTGGTGCTGGCTTGAAGGCTTCCTTTTCTCACCCAGGAGGATGGGGTGATGTGGGTAACTTCAGAGCTGACTGGTTCCATGGGAACATCATCCCTTGCTTTCTGTATGGTGATTCCCAGTATCCTCAGGGCAGCAATGCCCCAGAGGTATCTCAGGTGTACAACTGTACAACTAAGGCCCAAGGAGAGCAGCAAAGTTTTAGGCAGCCCTGGACACAGCCCATAACAAGGCCTTCTAACAGCATAAGATGCAGCAAGCCAGAGGACTGTGCTCCCTCATGCCCCTGGTTGCAGGAAGGAGGACACCTTTTATTTTCTTTTTTCTTTTTTTTTTTGGTCCTGGGGATTAGACCCAGAAGCATTCTACCTCCAAGCTACATCCCAGCCCTTTTTTTTTTTTTAAATAAGGTCTCACTAAGTTGCTGAAGCTGGCCTTGAACCCCAAATCCTCCTGTTTCAGCCTCCCAAGCATACAGATTACAGGCATGTACCACCATGCCCAGCTGAAGGCTACCTTTTAGGGCCTGCCCTTGGGCTTTCAGGAGAAGAAGAGGGCTGAGGCAATCACAGATGTCCAGGCAACTGAAGAAACAAAAGCAGCCTCAGTAACCGTTGGTCTAACACACGTGTAACTGCAATACCAAAAGAGGGGGAAGCAAACAAAGCCTTTTAGGTAATGTCTAAAACTTTTTTTTTTCAGTACCGGGGATTGAACCCAGGGGCATTCTACCTCCGAGCTATACCCCAGCTCTATTTTTTATTCTTTATTTTGAAACAGGGTCTCACTAAGTAGCTGAGGCTGGCCGCGAACCTCTATCCTCAGGTCTCAGACTCCCAAGTACTGGGATTACAAGCGTGCGCCACCATGCCTGGCTCTAAAATTTTTATAAATCTGATGAAATCTATAAGCTCACAGACCCATGAAACTCAGCAGATGCAGCAGAATGAACACACAGACAAAACCAACTCCAAGACACATCAGTAAAAATGGTGATAACCAGAAATGAATAAGGTCTTAAAAGCAAACTGAAAAAACAGACGAGTTACATTCAGGTGGCCAGACAAAGATGAGCACAGGCCAGGAGACAGTGGAGTGCTGAAAGAAAGAAACTGGCCAACTTAAAAATTCTACTTGCAAGGAAACAAATGGAGGCAGAGTGGACTTGTGCCAGATGAACCAACACTGAAAGAATTCTCCAGAAGGTTCCCCAATTGAAATGTTAAGTGGTTGAAGGGAAGTGCTATCAGGTGGAAACTCAGATCTTCACCAAGGAATGAAGGGCACCAGGAACAGCCAGTATGTGGCAAGGATAGACAGCTTTGCCTCCTGTTTAAAAGAAGTCAGGCGTGGTGGTGCACGCTTGTAATCCCAGTACTTGGGAGGCTGAGACTGGAGGATCGGGGTTCACAGCCAGCCTCAGCTACTTAGTGAGGCCCTCCGCAACTTAGTGAGACCCTGTTTCAAAATAAAGAATAAAAAAAAAATAGGGCTGGGGGTGTAGCTCGGAGGTAGAATGCTCCTGGGTTCCATCCCCAGTACAGAAAAAAAAAAAAAAGACTCTCAGCTAGGTGTGGTGGTGCATGCCTGTAATCCCAGCACTTGGGAGGCTGAGACAGGAGGATCACAGGTTTGAGGCCAGCCTCAGCAACTTAGAGAGGCCCTCCATAATTTAGTGAGACCCTGTTGCAAAATAAAAAAGTAAAATAGGGCTGGGGGTGTAGCTCAGAGGTAGAATGCCCCGTGTTTAATCCCCAGTAACACACACACACACACACACACACACTCAAATAAATAAATAAAAGGAAGGAAAGAAAGAAGGAAATTTTAAGTAAAAAGATAGGTTAAAAGTAAAAGTTTAGCCAGGTGTGGTGGCACACGCCTGTAATCCCAGTACTTGGGAGGCTGAGACAGGAGGATCACAGGTTCGAAGCCATCTCAGCAACTTAGGCCCTCCACAAATTAGTGAGACCCTGTTTCCAAATAAGAAATAAAATTGGTCTGGGGGTATAACTCGGAGGTAGAATGCCTCTGGGTTCCATCCCTAGTACCAAAAAGAAAAAAAAAAAAGTAAAAGTTTAAGCTGGGTGTGGTGGCAAACGTCTGTAGTCCAAATTGCTCAGGAGGCTGAGGCAGGAGGATCTCAAGTTGGAGGCCAGCCTGGGCAACGTAGCAAGACCCCTATCTCAAAAATAAGTAAATAAATAAATAAAGGTTTAGAAAAATATACCATAAAAAGAGTAATCAAGCTGGGTGTGGTGGTACACACTTGTAATCCCAATACTTGGGAGACTGAGACAGGCAGATCACAGATTTGCCACCAGCCCCAGCAACTTGGTGAGGCCCTCCACAATTTAGTGAGACCCTGTTTCAAAATAAAAGAATAAAATAGGACTGGGGATGTATCTCAGAGGTAGAATGCCCTTGGGTTCCATCCCTAGTACCACACACACACAAATTAAAAAGTAATCAAGCAAAATTGCTGTACTACCATCAAGGTAGGCTTCAGGATAAGAAATAGTATCAGAAATAAGTAAAGAAGCTGGGCATGTTGGCGCACACTTGTAATCTCCGTACTTGGGAGGCTGAGACAGGAGGATCACAGGTTTGCTGCCAGCCTCAGCAACTTAGTGAAACCCTGTTTCAAAATAAAAGAACAAAATAGGGCTGGGGGTGTAGCTCAGAGGTAGAATGCCGCTGGGTTCCATCTCCAGTACCACAAAAAAAAAAAAAAGAAGTAAAGAGGGTCAATAATTATTAAGGGCATAAGACTCTTATATGTACATGCACTTAATAATAATAACTTCAAAATACATGAAGCAAAAGCTTCAGAACTGGAGAGAGAATTAGACAAACAATGATAGTGGGAGTTTCCCACACCTGTCTCAGCAACTGGTGGATACATGATCTGTATGGGCATAGATCCACACCAATATAGCTGACTGGTCTTTCATAAAGGAGCAAAGGCAGTTCAATAGAGAAGGGACAGTTTTTTAACAAACAAATGGTGCTGGAATAACAACATCCACATGCAAAAAAAAAAAAAAAAAAAAAGAATGAAGACACAAACCATAAGCCCTTCACAAACATTAAGGTGGATTACAGTAAAATACAAGACTATTAAACTCCTAGAAGATAACAGAAAACCTGGAGGACCTTGGGTTTAGTGATGACTTTTTGATTCAACACCAAAGCCATTGTCCATGAAAGGAATAATTGACCAGCTGGACTTCAGTCAAGTTCAAAACTGTGAAAGACTGTGGCAAGAGGAAGAAGACAAGCCACAGACTGGGAAAAAATATTTCCAAAGGACATATCTGATAAAGGACTGTTTATATAAAACCCCTTACAATTCAACAGGAAGAAACAACCCAATTAAAAAGTGGGCCTAGTGGGGCACGGTGGCCTATGCCTGTCATCCCAGTACTTGGGAGGCTGAGACAGGAGGATCACAAGTTCAAGATCAGCCTGGGCAATTTAGCAAAACTATTTTTTTTTTTTTTGCAGTACCGGGGATTGAACCCAGGGACGTTCTACCTCCGAGCTACACCCCTGGCCCTATTTTTTATCCTTTATTTTGAAAATGGGTCTCACAAAGTTGCGGAGGGCCTCACTAAGTAGCTGAGGCTGGCCATGAACCCGGATCCTCCGGTCTCCGCCTCCCAAGGATTACGCTTGTAATCCTCCTGGGATTACAAGCGTGCACCACCACGCCCGGCAGCAAAACCCTATTTAAAAATTAAAAAGAATAAAAAGAGCTCAGGGTGTAGCTCAGTGGTAGAGCACCCTTGGGTTCATTCCCCAGTACCACACACACATACAAAGTGGGCCAAAGACCTTAAAAGATGCCTTGCCAAATAAGATGTACAGATAGCAAACAAGCATGCAAAGATGCTCATGTCATATTTCACCAGAGAAATGCAAACTAAAGTGAGTAGGTACCCCTAACACACTTATTAGAATGGCCCAATCCAGAATGCTGCACACCAAATGTTAGCAGGGGCGTGGAGTCGCAGGAGTTGCAGGTGGGAATGTGGAGAGTGCAGCTGCTTTGAAAGACAGTTTGGCGGCTTTGTACAAACGATACAGTCTACCATATGATCCAGCTATCCCACTCCTTGGTATTTACTCAAAGGAGTTCAACACTTATGTCCTTGGAAAAACCACATATTTAGAGCAGTTTTATTCATAATTGCCCAAACTCGGAAGCACCTAAGATGTCCTTCAGTAGGTGACTGGATAAACTGTGGTCCATCCAGTACATTCAGTACTAAGAAGAAATGAACTATCAAGCCATGAAAAGACATGGGGAACCTTCAACGTATGTTGCTAAGTGAAAGAAGTCAGACTGAAAGGGTTACATGCTGTATGAATGCAGCACTGTGACATTCTGCAAAAGGCAAAACTGTGGAAACAGTGAAAAGATCAGCAGTTGCCAGAAGTTGTGTGTGTGGGTGGGGGGATGAACAGGTGGAACACTGAGGGATTTTAGGGCAGTGAAACTGATACTATAATGGTGGTACACATACATTTGTCTAAACCCATAGAACACACAACCCTCATGTCAACTGGCCTGGTCAGTAATGATGTGTCAGGGCAGGTCCACCGATTGTACCATAGGGACCCTCTGGGGGGTGTTGGTGGTGGCAGGCTGTGCACGGGTGGGAGGAGGTGGTGTGTAGGTTATCTCAGTACTATCCTCCCATCGTTGTGTGAACCTAAAACTGCTCTAAAAAAAAAAGGCTTTAAAAGAAAAGGATGAGGGCATAGGGGAAATTAGAAAATATTTCACACTGAATGAAAATAAAAACATGATACCAAAATGTGTGGGATGTAGCTAAAGCATACAGCAAATAAGAAAGGCCTAAAATCAGTGAGTCTAGCTGGGCATGATGGTGTATGCCTGTAATCCCAGTACTTGGGAGGCTGAGACTGGAGGATTGCAGGTTCGTGCCAGCCTCAGCTACTTAGTGAGGCCCTCTGTAACTTAGTGAGACCCTGTTTCAAAATAAAGAATAAAAAATAGGACTAGGGGTGTAGATCGGAGGTAGAATGCCCCTGGGTTCAATCTCCAGTTCCGCAAAACAAAACAAAACAAAACAAAACAAAACAAAACACAGTGAGCTTAGCGTCTACCTTAAGAATCTTAAGACCAAAATAAATGAAGGGACTAAATTAAGAGCAAAAGTCTGGAGCCAGGTATGGTGGACCTGTAATCCCAGTACTTGGGAGGCTGAAACAGGAGGATCACAGTTTTAAGGCCAGTCTCAGCAACTTAGTGAGACCCTGTTTCAAAGTGGAGGGTGGGGGGCTGGGAGTTTTGCTCGGAGGTAAATGCTCCTGGGTTCAATCCCGAGTTTAAAAAAAAAAAAGAGAGAAGTCCAATGCAATTGAAAGCAAAACATAATAAAGTGAATCAATGAAACCAAAAGCTGGCGCTTTGAAAAATTAACGCCCCTCTGGTCTGAGCAAGTAGAAGAGGAAATGTCCTGCCATCAGGAATAAGAAAGGGTGCACCATTAAGGGCCCCATGGTGCACAGCCCCATCCAGCTTGCCCTCCTGAGTCGCTGTTCCCACCGGCCCGCCCAGCCTGTACACCTTCTCTGGGTCCACAGCTCCCACTTGCCTGCTTGGTGGCCTCCTGTGGGGACACCACCAACACTGCTTCTCCACATTCCCTTGGCTTCCTGCCTTGGCTGGTTGGTTCTACTTGTCCTCAGGGGGAATCGGGCAATAAGAAGCCATTATGAACAACTCAGGCCAGCTTTCCCCAGCGCACAGGAAAAGACCACGTCACTTGAAAGTCAGTTATCATCGAAGCAGACATGAGGAGAAATTGAGCATTAAGAAGCAATTGGAAATTTAAAACTTTTCCAGAAGAAATCTAGGCCTAGATGGCTTCACCAGTAACTTCTGTCAAGCAAAACAACATTGCTCTAACTTGGCCACCAGATTCTGGGGACCCCTGGCAGTGGCCCTGCCTCTTTAAGGGCAGTGACATCACAAGGCTGTGGAAGGTCGGGCAGCCGTGGAACTCCGTGGCTGCGGACTGTTTCTGTGGGGTCTGTGGGCTCTGGATTTCCATCTCCATGGGGCCACAGGCCCACACGTGAGACAGGACAGGCCATGGCCGAGGGGAGCGAGCTGATGAACAGGCTCATGAGCGAGAATGCAGACCTGAAGAAGCAGGTGCGCCTCATGAAGGAGAACCAGATGCTGAAACGGCTGCTCAGCGAGAGCTGCCAGGAGAGCTGCGGCCGTGTGGGCCGGGACCTCCTCTTCCCCAAGGCCCCCACCTACCCCGAGGCCTGCTCTCCTGGGAATGGAGGTGAGGCACGGAGCCCCGTGGTGGGTGGCAGGGTCCCAGAGACCTTCTGAGCCCTCCACCTTGCCGCCTGCTGGAGGTGGGCTGGGTTGGTCACTGGAGCCAGGCCAGTGGACGCGTCAGTCCGAGTCTGTGTCAGACACAGAAGTGCCACCAAGGTTAGAGCTCCGGCCCCCGGAGAGTGGCTACTGGATGGGTTTGGCTTGGTGGACAGTTTGTCCTCCTGCTCGCGTCTCCTTCAAGGGACAGCCGCTGGCCCGGGCATCTCGTGGAGTTGCAGGTACGCCCACCACACGAACTTTCTGCCCCTGCCCTGTCCTGCCACCCATGCACCATCTGCCATCACTGCCTTTGGGGGGTGAGTGGGTGGGAGAGATCCTGGCACTGTGATCCCGTTCACCATGGTACCAACATCAGCCTCCTATGGCTTTTTACAGAAAACAGTGTTTGATCACTTTCTGCAATTGTAGTTGGTTCTGTTTTAAGGGTTTATGTGGGGAAAATTTCCTTTACACACATGGTAGGGTGATTTTGGGTGTGGTTGATGGATGTGACCTCAGCCGTGGGTTGGGATGGTGGACAGTGGGCAAGACCCCCAGTCAGCGCTGCCCAAGAACTCCCATGACCCATCGGGCTCAGCTTCTCCTTGGACATGGCTGGGCCACTCATACCACCTGGCCAGGTTGAGGCAGAGACACATCCCAGTTTGCCAAGTCCCCACACGAGTGGATGGCCACCAGTGTCCCGTGCACCTTGCTGTCTCTGAGTGGGAGCCATCTGGCCAGGCTGTGGCCAGCTTCTGTGTGATGCTCTGGAGGCCAGCCGCTGGCCCACCAAGGGCACCCTCTGGGGACTTGCATTTGATGTGTCACTTCCTGGAGTCCACCTCGATGTCCACCTCCATCCTCTGAGTACACTCAGCACCAGAAAAGGCTCTGTGCACCTACCAGCTGAAGGCGAGGCCACCAGCCCTGCATGGAGATGATGGGTGCAGAGCCCCAGGTGTGAGGGGTCCATCAGTGGGTCCCGACGCCTTCAGCCCCACTGGGAACCCAGAAAAGGGGGCTTAGATAGGCAGGGGCTCCTCACAGGAGCCGGGATGGGGACAGAGACAGTCTGCGGACAAGTGGACATTTGCTGGAGGGATGGTGCATGGCACTGGCCATGTCTGACATCCTGGGGTGTTGGCACCAAGTTCACGGGTCCTGGTGACACCATGAGTCATGGTGGCTGCAGCAGCACTCATGCCCAGGTCTCCTTGGTGCGGACCACAGGCAGTCTCGCCAGCCTTGTGCTGCCTGCTCAGGTTCCAGGTCAGGGCTGTGTCTCCCAGCAGAAGGCCACCCCCAGGGAACCAGGATCTTGTTGTATCTGTCTCAGGAGGGCCCTAGCCTAAGGCTACCAGGCCTCCACTGAGAGTGTTGGAGCCCAGCTGTAGGGCGTGGGCCAAGGTCAGTGTGGGCTCAGGCTGGCCTTGGGCTTTGGCCAGGTCTGCAGGGCAGCAGGGAGGGGCTAGCTCAGCTCTAGTTTGTGTGTGTGTGTGTGTGTGTGTGTGTGTGTGTGTGTGTTACTGGGGATTGAACCAAGGGGCATTCTACCTCTTAGCTACAACCCCAGCCCCTTTTTGTTTTTTGAAACAGGATCTCACTAGGTTGCTGAGAGTCTCGCTAAAGTTGCTGAATCTGTCCTTGAACCTGTGATCCTCCTGTCTCAGCCTCCCAAGTACTGGGATTACAGGCATGTGCCACTGTGCCCAGCTCCAGCTCAACTCTGGACATGCACGGAGGGACATGGGAGGACCATGCACAGGACCAGTTCCTTCCTCTGCAATGTCAGCCCTCCACATCTAGACCTGATGTATGTGTGTGAGGACAAGCCTGGGCCCTGGTGCTGCACTCAGACTTGGCCGACCCTCAGCCACTTGCAGCCTGTGAGCAGGGGCACCCCAGCAGTGGCTCAAGCAGGGCCTTAGGGCCTGGAGTTTGGAAAACCAGCACCAAGGGCTTGCACAAATGAAGTTTACAGCCAGGCATGGTCACACATACCTGTAATCCCATTACTTAGGAGGCTGAGACAGGAGGATCGAAGGTTCAAGGACAGCTTTAGCAGCCTTGCAAGGCTTTCAACAACTTAGCGAGACCCTATTTCAAAACAAAAAATAAAAAAAGGACTGGGGGTGTAGCTCTGAGGAAGAATGCCCCCGAGTTCAATCCCCAGTACCACAAAACACACACACACACACACACACACACACACACACACACACACACAGTTTACAAACAGAAAGGAACCAGCACTGAGGGCTTGCGTGAGTAAAAGTTTATAGACAGAAAGGAGCACAGCTTAGAGCAGCCATGGACAGAGGAATGGTTTGCACGTCTCCTAAGTGTCCCTAGCATCTGTCTTCTAAACAGGATGTGAGCTTCAAAAGCCTGTTTTTCTCATGCATCTGACGATGAGTGCAGAGGACATTTCCTTCAGGCTGGCCCATACTTCCTGGTCCTGCCTCCAGAGCAGTCCCCACCCACATTTTCTTGGATTTCTCGCTGGAACCCTGATGAATTTTCACGAGTGTATCTTTTTGGCTTACTTAAGTGGGATCAGCAATTGGGCTTTCCCTGGGCCGGCTCTCTCTCTCTCCCCATGGGGCTTTTTCCATGTCCACACAGTGCGTTTTGATGCTGGAACTCTTTCAACTGGGCCCTGCAATGGGCAGTGGCACCTTTCCAGTTCTCTGTGACCACAGCGTTGACGTGAGCAGCCACCTACGCACCTCCATGACCTTGTACCAGGGAAATCCCTAAGCCTGGGTCCCTTGGTGGAGGCTGTGCGCATTAGAAATGCGACATGTGTTTGAAATGTTGAAACAGACACTGCCAAATGCTCCCCAGTGTTGTGGCCTTTGCACCCCACTGCAGAGGAGGAGGGCACTGTGCAGCACAAACACCCGTGCCCGCCCCTGGCAGATGGCCAGCAAAGACTCCACCAAGGACACACATTTTCCAAAGGACCAGAGTGGGCAGCAGCCTCCCTGTGCCCCTGAGCTGCCCTGTTCTTGTTCTCTCTGGGGTCGTCCTGGCCCCTTGAGCATCACTGGAGGCCACTGGGCTTCTCAGCTGGGGCCTCTCAGCTCTGGCCTCACGGGCCCACCTGGAGCTATCCAGTACCTAGAGGACAGAGGGGCTATTAGCTCCCAGGCTCTTCTGCAGCTCACCCATCCTCAAGGGGCATTCTACCTCAGAGCTACACCCCCAGCCCTATTTTATTTTTTATTTTGAAACTGGGTCTCACTAAACTGCTGAGGGTCTTTCTTGCTAAGTTGCTGAGGCTGGCCTGGAAACTGTGATCCTCCTGTCTTGACCTCCCAAATCCTAGGATTACAGGCGTGTGTCACGACGCCCAGCTATCATTTTGTTGGCTTTTTCGAGCCTATTCATTGTACACTGGGGAAGGTGCCCTCGACTGCCCTCTAGGGCCTGATAGGGGATCTTGTGCTGCTTGACTGCCAGGTCCTGCAACGTTACTGTTCCTGCTGTGATGTTTTGACATCTGTTTGGATGGGGTTTTGCATGAATTTTTTTCTGGACTCTGTATGCCTGGACACAGTTTCTTTCTGAGGATTATCTTTGTGGGAATTTGATATCAAAATTGTGGCAAATTTTTAACTTTAATTGAGCATCTTTTATTTTTTTCAGTGTACTAACCTCACTTATATGATGTAGGGATTATGAATTGTTGGGGAACTCGAAACAACACCCCACAGACTGCCTGGGTCTGCAGCACTTTGGGGAATGATTATTTTCTTTTTTTTTTGTGGTACCGGGATTGAACCCAGGGGTGTTCTACCTCCGAGCTACACCCCTGGCCCTATTTTTTATACTTTATTTTGAAACCGGGTCTCACAAAGTTGCGGAGGGCCTCACTAAGTAGCTGAGGCTGGCCGTGAACCCGGATCCTCTGGTCTCTGCCTCCCAAGTACTGGGATTACAAGTGTGTGCCACCATGCCCGGCTGGGAATGATTATTTTCTAACACTTAGATTTTTCTTATTTATTGGCCCATTTAGGTTTTCTACTTTTTATTGACACATTTAAAAATAATTTCCCAGCTGGACATGGTGGTACATGCCTGACATCCCAGTGCTTGGGAGGTTGAGACAGGAGGATCTTGAACTGGCAATCCTCCTGTCTCAGCCTCCCAAGTACTGGATTACAGGCGGTGCCACTGCACCTGGTTTTTGATATAGTTCTTCAGAAAGTTTCTCCAATACATATTTGCTTTGTTGCCAGGAGAATAGACTCCTCAGTTGGGCATAGAAAAGGACCTCGCAAGCCATGAGAGAAGAGAGAAATTAAATTTGACCAGGGAAATGTGGTTGATGTCTATGCCCCATGGGTGCAGTATCACCCCTGCAATTGTGGGAAGCAAAGAAAGTCACACACACACACACACACACACACACTCCTGAGCCCAGGTGCAGACCACAGAGGGTGTTCACTGTGAACAAGGAGATGCATCCAGGGAGGTTGACCACAGCTTTGCTTTTGTAAAAAAAAAAAAAATGGATGAAAAATCCCTGTGTGTGCACACATGTATCAGGAAGTGGTTAAACAAACAGTGGCTGAATGAGAATAAATCTTGGAAAGTGATGTTGAATGGAACGAACAGGATTGTACCATGTGTGACGAAGGTAAAAGGCATGTGAGGGTCACTCCAGGGAGTGTGGTTGTGTGCACACGGAGGCCTGCACACTCGCTGTGCCTGGAGGCAGGGGCTCCCTCCGTCACGGGTGGGGGTGCCAGCAGGTGCCAAAGCTGGGCCGGGTGCACCAGCATGCACCTGCGTGTTCTCTGCACTTGGGGAGGTACAGCTCCCGCCCCACCTCCTGTTCCTTTCTTCCCCAACTCAGGTCCGGATTTTGGAAGGTTCACCAGTGTCCCTGACACACCCTCCCAGATGCAGACATCCTCCCTGGAGGACCTGCTGTGCTCACACGCCCCCCTCTCCAGCGAGGACGAGGCCTCCCCGGGCTGTGCAACCTCCTCCCAGGTGCCCTTCAAAACCTTCCTCAGTGCCCCAGAGCTGCACGCACGAGGCATGGACAGGAAGCTGTCCCCGCTCCTGAGCCCCCTGCAGGACTCGCTGGCAGATAAGACCCTGCTGGAGTCCAGAGAGATGGCACGGCCTAAGAAGGTGTGCTTCTCAGAAAGCAGCCTGCCCACCGGGGACAGGACCAGGAGGAGCTACTACCTCAATGGTAAGGTGTGACCGGGCGGGCCCAGCTTCTCCAGTGATGCTGCGCGGGAGGAGGCTGGGCTGGGGCAGGGTGAAGGGCTGTGTCTGTTCCAACCTTTTAGGAAAACTGAGTTGTAAGGATTCTTTATATATTCTGGATTCCAGTCCTTTTTGGGGTACTGCTGTTCAGACATGGCCTCCCAGTCTGCAGCTTTCCCATTTCTAAAATGTCTTGGGGGAGCAAAACTGTTACATTTGATGAAGTTATATTTACTGATGGTTTTCTTTTGTAGTTTATACTTTTCTGTGTCCAATTTAGGAAGTCTTTGGGAATCCTAAGGCCACATGGATTCTCTCTTCAGTGTTCTGGAAGTTTGCCGCCTTGGGTTTTAATTTGGGTCTCTGATCAGTCCGAGTGGTTTTTGTCTGTGGTGGAGGTTTGCACATAGACATCCAGTCCTCCAGCACCACTGCTTAATTAAGGAGGCTGGACGCAGGGGTGCTCTGCCACTGAGCTACATCCCCAGCCATCTGGTTAAATCACCTAGGCACGTTGTTGAAAATCGATTGTCTCCGTATCTGTGAGTCTGTTTCTGGACCCTCCACAGGGTTCCATTTATCCACCTGTCTGTACCCACCTGTACTGAATTACTGTGGCTTTACGGTATGACTGTAAATCAAGCTGTGGATGTAAGCTCGCCAACTTCGTCCTCCTTTCTCAAAGTTGTTCTGGCTCTTTTAGGTCCTTTGCATTTCCATATGAATTTTGGAATGAGCTTGTCCATTTCTACAAAAGAAAGCCCACTGGGATTTTGACTGGACTGTGCTGGGTCTACAGGTTAATTAGGTCAGTTTTCAGGAAGTGGCACCTTCACATTGAATCTTCTTGTGTGTCTGTGTGTGTGTGGGGGGGTACTGGGAATTGAACCTCAGTTCTACCTCTGAGCTGTACCCCCAGCCCTATTTTATTTTTTATTTTGAAATTGGATCGAAATTGCTGAGGGCTTCATTAAGTTACTGAGGCTGGCCTCAAACCTGTGATCTTCCTGTCTCAGCCTCCCAAATACTGGGATTACAGGCATGCTCTGTCATTCCCAGCCAACACTGAGTCTTCTGATGAACACTGCCTATCTCTGTTAATTTAGCTCTGAAACAGTTCTCAGCAATGTTTTATAGTTCTTTACATATAAGTCTTGCATATTTTTGTCACATTTATCCTTAATATTTTTATTTTTGATGCTATATAGTGTTGTGTTATCAATATCAACCTCTGGTGTCTATTTTTGGTATATAGTGACACAGTGGATTTTTATATATGTGAACCCTGCAATAGTTAATTTCATGTGTCAACTTGATTGGGCCATAGGAACCCAGGTATTTGGTCACACATTACTCTGGGTGTATCTGTGAGGGTGTTTTTGTATGAAGTTAACATTTAAATTGGTAGACTGAATAAAGCAGGGCCCTCAATGTGGGTTGGCCTTGTCCACTCAGGTGAAGGGCATTCTACCTCTGAACAACACCCCTAGCCCTATTTTTTATTCTTTATTTTGAAACAAGGTCTCACCAAGTTGCAGAGGGACTCACTAAGTAGCTGAATAGACCCCCACCCCCACCCCACCGAGTAAAACACAATTCCTCTTGCTTGGCTGCCTTTCATCCTGAATCTAAACATCCCTCTTCCTGGGTCTCCAGCCTGCTGCCTTTGTACAGGAACTAACCTCATCATCAGTCTTCCTGGTCTCCAGCACATATCTGGGGACTTGTCAGTCTCCATGAACCTATGAGCCAATTTCTTATAATAAATCCCTTGTGTACACACACACACACACACACACACACACACACACACACACAGTGTTGCCTCTTTCTCTGGAGAACCTAATACAACTTCATATCTTACAGCCTTATTAAACTTATTTGTTTTAGTAGGGTTTTATTGTTGTTGTTTTGTGGGCTTTTTTTTTGTTAGATTCCCCAGCATTTTAGCTTCCCATCCCCTTTCTTCTTCTTCTTCTTCTTCTTCTTCTTCTTCTTCTTCTTCTTCTTCTTCTCCACCTCCTTCCCCC
>PVJS01011556.1:0-45547 GCA_004027185.1 Glis glis | reverse complement strand
TTTATTTTGAAACCGGGTCTCACGAAGTTGCGGAGGGCCTCACTAAGGAGAGAGAGAGAGAGAGAGAGAGAGAGAGAGAGCTGAGGCTGGCCGTGAACCCGGATCCTCCGGTCTCCGCCTCCCAAAGTACTGGGATTACAAGCGTGTGCCACCACGCCCGGCTTATTCTTTATTTTGAAACAGAGTCTCACTAAATTGCGGAGGGCCTCACTAAGTAGCTGAGGCTGGCTGCGAACCCGGATCCTCTGGTCTCAGCCTCCCAATTACTGGGATTACAAGCGTGCGCCACCACGCCCGGCGTGTTTTTCATTTTTGACATGTAACTTATTCACAGTTTCTTTCAGTGGTCCTCTTAGCAAGAATGGCTACTGTCTCCTATTTCCTCTGTGCCCTGCCCTCTTCCTTCTCCATCTCTTTTATTCTGGAAAAGTTTAAAAGCTGCCCCACCTCTTTTTTGTTTTCAGGGGAGAAACACTGATTTAGTTGTCATAACAGCACCTTACAGCATAGAATATTTAAGTCCAAAGACTTCTTATTTGTTCTTTAATTCCTCTCATTTTACAGATGACAAAATTGAGATGCAGAGATGGAGTCCCCTGACCTCATCTAATGGAAGTGCCTCCACACAGTCTGTCTGCTTAGAAACCACGAGGTGTGGCAGGGAAAGGGAGAATCATGGAGTAAGATGCCTCTCCAGCTTTTCATACCTAACACCTGTTTAAGGGGTCAATCTGTGTATGGGTGACTATAGTAATTTTCTACTTTCACTTAAATAAATGAGGACTGTGGTATTCAGTTCATTACAAATTGTAGGGAGTAGGGAATGGGTATGGATCAAAATCAAAAAGTCTCAAATAGCCAGGCACATTGGTGCACTCCTGTATCCCTGTACTTGAGAGACTGAGACAGGAGGATTGCAGGCTCGCAGCCAGCCCAAGCAATCTAGCAAGGTCCTCAGCAACTTAGTGAGACCCTGTTTCAAAATAAAAAAATAAAGTAGGGCTGGGAGCATAGCTCAGAAGTCATAAGTAGAATGCCCCTGAGGTCAATCCCTAGTACCACACACACACACACACACACATACACACACACAAAGTCCAAATAGTCTCTATCTTTATTTTAAATCTATTTTTAAATTTTGGGACACTATTTATTTTACATAAATTTTATTGTGAATATTTAAGGTACACAACATGATGTTATTGGATACACAGAGTTTCACGCTAAATGAGTAAACTTTAGCAGCTCTTGCTGCAAAATGAAAAAGAAAAGTGGCAATCTATTTTTATAGGAAACTTATCACTGATAAGTCATTAATTTTTTAAAAATTATTTTCCCCAAATTTATTGAGGTATAATTGACAAATAAAAAGTGTATATATTTAACATAGTCCAATGAGAAAAATCTTTTTTCCTCTACTTTCACAGCACTCCCCTTGACCCTTCTGACACCAGATGTGTGGGGGCTGTTACCTCCACCACACAGTTTGCCAGCAGACACCAGCTGGCTGTCCTCTAATTCAATTCCATTCTGACACTATCAGCCTGGAGATAGTGTCAGATCCCACAGGTTAAAGGCTCAGTCTCGCATGGCTGCTCCCACTTCAGGTGCCAATCACAAGTCCCTGGCTATGACCTGAGCTTCTGACCGACCAGCTATAAATCAGGGTTCCTGTCACCCCATCCTCTAGTTCACTCACCCTGCTAGAGTAGCCCAGAGAACTCAGGGAAATACTTTACTTACATTTATGCTTTACTAAAAATGGACATAATGATGCATAGAGATGAACAGCCAGATGGAAGAGGGGTACAGTGCAAGGTATGTGGAGCATTCATGCCCTCTCCAGGCACCTCAGCAATCTGGAAGCTCCCCAAATCCTGTCCTTTTGGATTTTTATAAAGGAGGATTCATAATGTAGTCATGGTTGGCTATATTACTGGCCACTGGTGATAAACTCAACCTTGAGCCTCTCTCCCTTCTTGGAGAGTGGAAGTGGGTAACTCTGAAAGTTCTAACCACATGGTTGTTTCTTCCTGGAAACCAGCCTTTATAAACCCCCAAGTCAAGGAACAGCCAGCATCAGTCATCCTCTTACTTCATTTTCTGTTGCTATAACAGAATACTTGAGTCTGGGTGACTTGTGAAGAAAAGAGGTTTATTTTGTCTCAGGGTTCTGGAAGCTGGGAATTTCAGTCTTGAGCAGCTTCTAGTGAAGGGTTTATGGCAGAAAAGCAGAAGGGAAGAGGGTGTGTTCAGAGGAGCAGCCAGGTTGTTTAACAGCAATCTGTTCTCACAGGAACCTCTTTAATCCTTTTAAGGGAAGAGCCCCCAAGACTTAATTAACTCTTAAGTTCCTACCACCTCTCAACACCTTTAGTTGGGACTCAAGTCTCAACAAGAGTTTTGGTGAGGACCAACCTTGTTCAAGCCTTAGCAGTCATCTCATTAGCATACAAAAAGACACTATCTCTTAAGAGATTCCAAGGGTTTAGGAGCTAGTGCCAGGAAGCAGGGGCCTAGACCAAATAGATATTCCTTTTTTTTTTTTTTCTCTCAGTATTGGGGATTGAACCCAGGGGCGTTCTACCTCCAAGCTACACTCCCAGCCCTTTTTTATTTTTTATTTTGAAAAGGGTATCGCTAACTTGCTAAAGCTGGCCTTGAACCTGCAATCCTCCTGTCTTGGTCTCCCAAGTACTGGGATTTCAGGCATGCGCCACCACGCCCAACAAACTAGTATCCAACATATTGCTTTGAGATACATTTCCATCATGGAGTGATCAGCACAGTCGAGCTGAGTAACGTCCACCCCCTGATCCTGATATAGTCACCTTTGTGTGTGTACGAGGTGAGAACACCTAATATCTACTCTGTTGGAAAATTTCACATCATAATACATTATTATTAACCACAGTTACCACGATGCACATTTGATCTGCAGAACCTTTTTATCTTGTAACTGAAAACTTGTACCCTTCAACTAAAATCCCCCATTTCATCTACCCCCTACAACCTGTCCCCCAGAGATTCATGGTCCCCAATGTAGCAGTGTTGGGAGGTGGGGCTTTGGGGAAGTGACTACTAGATCATGAGGATTAATCCATTGACCACTGGACGGACTACTGGGAAGTGGCAGAGGCTGTGTGAGGTGGAACCTAGTGGAAGGCAGTGGGTTCCTAGGGGTATGCCACTGGGGACTACATCTTGCCCTCTACTCTTTCCTTTCTCTTTTTCTGCTTCCTGCCTGCCACGGATTGAGCAGCTCTTCTCTGCCACACCCTCCTGCCATGATGTTCTGCCTTGGAGCCAGCCAACCATGGACTGAAATCTCTGAAACTGTGAGCCAAAAGAAATCTTTCCTCCTTTAAGTTGTTTATCTCAGGTGTTTGTCACAGTGACCTAAAACTGACTAACAGAACCTGGAAACATTTCCACTCTCTGTTTCTACTAGTTTACTTTATAATTTACATCTGAGAGAGATCATGCAGTATTCATCCAGCTATGCCAGACTTATTTCACATGAATGTCCTCCAGGTTCATCCATGTTGTCCCAAATGGCAGGATTTATTTCTTTTTCAAAACTAAATAGTGTTCTGTTGCATGTATATACCATATTTGTGTGTGTATGCATGTGTGTGTGTGTGTGTGTGTGTGTTACTGTGGATGGAACCCAGGGGCATTCTACCTCCGAGCTACACCCCCAACTCTATTTTATTCTTTCTTATTTTGAAATAGGGTCTCACTAACTTGTGGAGGGCCTCACTAAGTTGCTGAGGCAGGCCGCGAACCTGCAATCCTCCTGTCTCAGCCTCCCGAGTACTGGGATTACAAGTGTGCGCCACCACGCCTGGCTTACCATATTTTCTTTACCCATTCATCTGTTGATAAACATTTAGGTTGGTTCCCTCCACTGGCTATTGTGAATAATGCTGCAATGAACATGGAGTGCAGATGTCTCTTCAATATACTGATTTCAATTCCTTTGGGTATATACCTAGCAGTGGGATCACTGGATCATATGCTAATTCTGATTTTAGTTTTATGAGCTTGCAGATCTTGCTGTAGAAGATCTATAATAGCTGGTACATCCTAATTTTGCCCTTGGTTCTTGTACATGGTCTTTCTGGAGTACCAGTTAAAAGCTGGAAATGATCGCCATGTTCTTGAAGTTTATTGTGGCTAGAACTTTAAACTGCTGAAATCTCTTCTTAGATCTTTAGCTTCCTGGTTAGTGCTTCTTTTCAGTTTCTCAGAGTCTTGCCCTGAGACAGCTCAAGAGTTTGCCAACAAGTTGAGGGCATTAATACATACACCTTAGGGCTTCTTCAACAGCATTTTCCCTCCCTTATTTCAAACCACTCTGATAGTTCCAAACCCATGGCCCTTCCCATGCAGGAAGATTCCTCCTCCATGGGCTGAAAACTAGGAAGTTCTTTCAGAGGAAAGACCAGGTAATGGTGGAGCTCACCTAGTAAACTTCCTGCCTTCAAGAACCATATTTCCTACACTTTTTTGCTTACTTTGGATGTCCTCTAGTGCCTTCAGGAAATTGAGGTTTTCATTTTATTGTGTTGTGGTTTCCTTTGTAATATTTTTATCTGTGAAAGGTTGAGTATAATAAAATCTATTCCACCATGACCAGCCCAGGGATTCATGCTTGATTCTTTTCCATGGTGTTATTTTGTATTTTCAATTTACAATGTTCTTCTTTCTTTGGTGCATTGTATTGAATTGAGTTTTATTTTTTAACTTCCTTTATGTCCTTTTTCTTTGCGAGTTGGTAATTTGCTTGCATTCCTTTTTTGACTGCTAAATTTTGCATTGTCAAGTTTAAAAATCATAACACATTTACCTTTCCTTTCAGTCAAGGGTCAAAATTAAAGCAATGGCACTCTCAAGAGATGATAATCTAGCAGGGCATGGTGGCGCATGTTTGTAATCCCAGTACTTGGGAGGCTGAGACCGGAGGAGTTGGGTTCGCGGCCAGCCTCAGTTACTAAGTTGCCTCCGCAACTTAGTGAGACCCTGTTTCAAAATAAAGAATTAAAAAATAGGGCTGGGGGTGTAGCTCGGAGGTAGAATCCCCTGGGTTCAATCCCCAGTACCACACAAAAAAAAAAGAGAGAGAGAGAGAGAGAGAAAGAGACAGAGAGAGAGAGAGAGAGAGAGAGAGAGAGAGAGAAAATAATGTGAAGGGAATTTATTCATCCAAAGGTTATTTGCAAAGATATGGAGGGTCCATCAGTCCTAGGTGAATCCTAGGAAGATAAAAAGAGAAATAAATACTCTTGACCACTCCTCCCTCTCTCCAACATGCCAGGGCTGCCCATTAGAAGCCAGAAGGCTCAGGGTCATGATCATTCATTCAGGTCAGGCTTCCAGGGCAGAAGGCAGGTAGAGAAGAGAAGAGGTTTTTTTCAGGTCAGGCCAACAAAAGATACCTAGCACACATCCTTTTCAGCACAACTGTAACTTAAATGCATTGATACCAATCACCTCACTCCAGACACCTAGTTTATTATTGACCATTAGATTAATTTCCATCTTGATTTTTTATTTCCTCAAATTAGTCATCAGGATTATTTTATATAGCCATGCTTATTTAGGTTTACTCATGTGTTTATCAATATTTAATTTTATGTTAGTATTGTTTCTTGTGTCACACACCTTTCGGAGTTGAAATTCCTTCTTTCTGAATTAGATGGTATGTAGCTTTTTTGGCAAGGGTTTGAGGGTATCTTTCCCAGTATTTTGATGGAAATATTTATTTCATCCTCTGTTTTGAATAATGGTTGAGCAAGGCATCCCAGGTTGGCAATTATTTCTCTTCACCCAATTAATAATGATTGCAGTGGGGATGAAAGTACTATTTAGTGGAAAAGCACTTGCCTAGTAAGTGCAAGGCCATGGGTTCAATCCCCAATACTGAAAAAAAAAAGATTCCATTGTTATCTGGCCTCTATTGTTGCATTTAAGAAATCTATTTGCATGCCTTTAAAAATTATCTTTTTACTCCCATTGTCCCGTTGCATTTATAATTTTGTCATTTATGTTCAGAAAAGTTTAAAAATGGGTGTGGATATGAATTTATTTTTACTTATTCTAAATAACTTCTTAAATAGGAGAATTCCTGTTTTTCATTAATTCTTGAGAATTTTCAGTCACTCTTATTATGCCATTCATAGGCCCTTTTCCTTCAAAGCCATTTCTTCCTTTCCTTTACTCTGTATCTTAGGATGACTGACTCCTGCAAACCGTTTTCCTCAATTCCTTAATTTATGTCTCTAATAATTTTCATGTAGTTTTGTTGTGATCTTTAAAAGTGACTTGTATTAGCCAAAGTTCTTGGCATCTGAACTTGATTTCTTTGCATCTGTCAGTACAGGTTCAGGTTTATTGGGTCCTTTTGTGTCTTATAATTTAAATGTGGGGTTTATACCTGGACAACTTTAGCTGAGCATGTGTCCCTCAGAGAGGTTTCATATTTGATGTTTTGAATTGTGAGTAGAACAAACAAGTAGGAAGAAGCAAGGCTATGGGCACTTAGGTTATTATACATTTCCCATTATCTTTATGTATATTTAAACTTTTTCAATAGAATTAAGATAAAATAATTCAGTCAATTAGTTCATAAAAATTAATTTTCAGCATGATGATTATAGTTAATGATATATTATGTTCTTGGAAAATGCTAAGAGTGGCTATTAAATGTTCTCACCACAAAAATGATAATTTTGTGAGGTAGTGCATTTGTTAATTAGCTAGATTTACCATTCCACAATGTATGTGTAATTCAAAATATCATGTTGTACATCACAATATATACAATTTTATGTCAATTTAAAAATAAATAAACTTGAAAAAATTAATTTTGATCCCCTAGGTAGTTTTTCCCATATGTGTGTGTGTGTAATATATATATATATGTGTGTGTGTATTTATGCAAACATTACATATACATATACACATACATATATTATATATACATGTATACATCATATATACATGATAAATATATACTTTTATATGTCAATTTAAAAATAAACTTGAAAAAATTAATTTTGATCTCCTAGGTAGTTTGATCCAAATATATACGTATATACACAGACATTATTTATATATGTATTTGTATATATATATATATATATATGTATTAATGAGTCGCATTTTTAGGCTAATGTACTGCATGGTAATAATAAGAACTTCTTATGCCTTCCCTGCTTTGCTTCATCTATTTGTTCAATCACCAAATACTCATTAAGTACATCATGCTAAGTGTGAACACCACCGACATAATCCCTGCACTTGGAAAACTTATCATCTAGTAAGGTCATTAGATCATTATAATTAAAGATTATATCTCAGGATTAGAGAAGAAAGCTGGGGAGTGAGGCAGCAAGTCAAGGAAGCACAGATAGCTATTGAAAAGGGAGGTTAATTGAAAGACTGTTGTGTTTTACATACCAGGTGAGATACTTTCATTAAGATGTGTTATTTAGAGTTATCAAAGTGTTTCTGTCATTGCTACACGAGGTCAGTTCCATCGGTGAGGTAAAACCACTCAGCCGCTCTTGATGAAGAGGAAACATCCATGTCGGTGTCCTTCTCCATTGGCCGCAGTGCATGTGCACTCTGCAAGTATTTTCCATCATCAGGTCTGGTCCTCACAAGGCACTGCAAAGTAGATGTTTTCAAAATGAGAAAACTGTAACTGAGAGAAAGTGACTGGCTTAACTTTATGGAGCTATTAAGTGTATGAGCAAGGATGTGAATCTAGGTCTGTGAGCTTCTAAATCGTGTTCTTTCCACTACATCACACTGCCTCCCAAGTAGATGCATGCCTTCTCCATGGAAATGTGGGTCCTCCACTGCCCAGATATTTTAATATTGTGACTTAAAAGCCTTCTCGATGTAGGCACTGGGAAGCACTTAATTCATTATAATAATGTCTCTTTTCTTCAAATATGTCTTAATATTGTTATTATTTGCCTTGATCCAAAGTGAAGGAACTTTTGGAAGTAATACACAGGAGTGTCAACATCATAGTTGAATGTTAGGCTCTAAATTTTATGGTGTAAATATTTACAAAGTGTGTGCCAGATCACCAGAGTAACCATCCGGTTCTTGTCCTGGTATTGGAATCTTGGGCTGCACCAAAGAGAGGAAGAAAGTAGAACAAACTTCCAATATTTGGCAACAGCCTGAAATTTTGGTGACAGCTCAGAAATTTTTATCTTCTTTGGCTTGCCATGGGCTTACCTTCTTGACCAGAATATAATTGAAAATAACACTGCAATGCTCAACACCAGACTCTCAGAATCTACATTTATAATTTTCAACTCTTATCAGGGGCCTGGCTTTGACCTAAACTGACCACTGTTGGAGGCTAAGAAGCAGCCCACTAGTTTTTCCAGCAAAAAATAAGAAAAATAATAGCATATTGGTTGGGGAAAAAAAAAACTTGTAGCATTTTAGATCTTTCTCCAGGGAAGAGGAGATTTCTGGAAAAGAAATAGTCCACAAAATACTTTTTCCAGAGACTCTCACTTCATTGCCCTTGTAAAAGAGTTCAAACTGCTAAATTGCCTCCTTCTCTGGTGTGCCTGTTTAATTTTGCCAGTAATGTTATATAGAAATGCTCAGGGTCCAAACTGGACATTTATTTAAAAGTAGTTGAAAACAATGCAAGCACTAGCCAGTTACTGAAGATAGAGATTTTTTTTTAAAAAAAATCCTGTCCTAGCCTATCTCAGTCCTATAATTTAAGGCATTTTTAAATATCTCAAAAATAAGTAATTTTATGAGAGTATATTCTGGTGCAGTTTCCTTCAGTTCCTCTTATTGGACACATAGAATTTTGCAGAACTTTTCCTTCGCCTGTCAAACAGAGAGAGGGCGTTACTACATTTGCAGATTTTTTGTTATTTTTAATTAGAAAAAAAATAACTCTCAACAGTTTTGATGTCTATTATTATGAGTCCTATTGTTACAGTTTCTATCTAAATTTTACATTGAGTTTTCTCTGTTCTTCTCCTCCTTCTCCTCTCCTCCCCCCTCCTCTTCCTCCTTCTTTTCTGGTACTAGGGGTTGAATCCAGGGCCTCACACTTGCTAGGCAAGCAGTCTACCACTGATCCACACCACAGCCCTTTTCAATTCTTATTTTATTTTGAGACAAGGTCTTCCTAAATTGCTCAGACTGGCCTTGAACTTGCGATCCTCTTGCCTCAGCCTCCCAAGTAGCTGGGATTACAGGTGTGCACCACCACACTAGGAAATTCTCTATCTTGAGAGTATCTGAGCTCTAGCCCTGCCTTAAGCAGAAATTCAAGGGATTTGGTTGTGTAGGTTTGCTGTGTGCCTTTTACGGGATAGTTCTTTATCTTGTCAGAAGGCCTAATGCCTGTGTCATACCTGTGGCCAGGTGCCCTTCTCAAAGGAATCTTGCTTACATTGGGCAGATAGACACTCGCTGAGAGAGAACCCTGGTCAGAAAGAAAGTCGGGTTCAAGTATGTGTGTGTCAAGGGAGACAGGAGGAAATAAAATTAAAATGCGTGAAACAGAAAACACATATTACTTACAGGTCTTAGAGAGGTTAGGGGAGCAGATGAGAGTACTGACAGGGAAATCCTGAGGCAGGAAAGAGAGGGAGGGAGAAGAGGAGGGAGGGGACAAAGAGGGAGAGAGAGAGTCTGTGCGAGTATGCTTTATAGAAGACGTATGCTCATATGTATTTGAGATATGCATGTATCTTAGTTCTCAGGAAATTTCATATGACCTCCCAGAATGGTATAGCCTTTGTCTGAATAGCTCTCATGAAAAAAACATTGCAGGAAAATCATTATTAATTTGTGATCATGCATGTTTCATGATTCTGTTCCATGTTGTTTCATTTCAAGGGAGATTCTCTTCTGGTTTTGTTGTTTCATTGAGATGATTTTTAAAATACTCTATTAAGCTGATTAAGATAATTCACTGCTGCAGGTGTTATCCTTATACAGTGAACCACTAATAACATAATCATTCACACTTGCAATGTGATTCAGCATCTGGTTCAAAGCTCCCTCTTCCAGAGGCCCAATAAATGCTAGAGAAGTATTCAAGAAAAAATAAGCAATAGTACTAGCGGTATGAACCACAGTTGTCATGGTACATTTATTGTTTCCTTCACAACTTCACCTTGTTTAACTGCAGAAGCCTTGCAAAATGTCAGTGGTGGAGATGATGAAGAGACTTTACAATTCTTCAGTCCCTTTCACATTACAGTGTTAGAGTATTAATTAACCAAGTCACGAGAATAGTCAGGGAGACGGGGAAGGGGCACGGATTGAAATCCACTTCAGACCAAGACCCAGGGCAGCAGTTTACAACAGGAAGCAAATAAGATTGTTTCTAATTAGAACTTCAGGGGTAATTTCAACAGGCCTGGTGTAATTACCTGAGAAGAAAGCGAGCCAGGTGGATAGGGTAACGCCTCTCATCAGGAGAAAAGGTCTATTTATATTCATGCACTCATTCAACAATAATTTCTAAGTGCCCATGAAGGAAAATAAAATTTCTACCTTTCAAAATGTTGTGTTAAGTATATTTTAAGGTACTATGAGCCATGATTTTTTACTGGAACTTTACATCATTGAACAACAAATGACCTGTTAATCCAGTGTTAAATTTAGTCCTGTGTGAGTTAAAGGTACAAACCAAAATCTCTACTCTAAAGATGTCTTGCCTTAGTCTCAAATGGAAATCATCACATTAAACATATTTTAATCAGTGCATGTGTTCAAAATGGTCTTCACACACTTTTTTTCTAAATAAACTTTTAAAACTCATCGATTATAGAAAACTATAGTATAAAGTAATGGCAAATTTAATTTAAAATTTATAAATATGCCAATTTCCATTGTTTCATAATAAGAGTAAAATATGCTTGAAGAGAAAATGAATGTGCAATAAATGATTTGTTTCGACATTAAGTAGAAGTTCAGTCAAAATAACATAACATATTAACATATTTTACATAATATGTAACATATTATGTAACATATTTTACATAATAGACACACATGTAGCATCTCACATACATGTGCTCAAAGAATAAAAAAAAAGCTTTGAAATCTAAGGGAACAATGCTGATAAAGTGTTAGTTTTTTTATATCCAGTAATACAGCACATTTAAATTATTCTATGTGATTTGTTCTATGTGGTAAGACTGAGGACAACAAATAACTAGCACGTGAGGGGCCTTTGCAATGTGGCTGTGTGGTGCTTTGTTTTCAAGGTGGAAATTATAGAGCTCTCCACTTTTATTGTTTTTGTTTTTGTTTTTTTTTTTGCCGTACTAGGGATTGAACCCAGGGCTTCTACCTCCGAGCTACACCCCCAGCCCTATTTTTATTCTTTTTTTTGAAACAGGGTCTCACTAAGTTGCGGAGGGCCTCACTAAGTAGCTGAGGCTGGCCACGAACCTGCGATCCTCCTGTCTCAGCCTCCCAAGTACTGGGATTACAAGCGTGCGCCACCATGCCCAGCTTCTCCACTTTTATTCTTGAGATTCCTACTATGCTGCAGCGGAACAGTAACAGTATAGGAGTTCATAAGATAGCTATGTAGTGAGCTACTATTGTGTATTAGCCACTTCAAAATCTACTGTCATCAAAGATGTGCTTGCCCTAGAGTAGAGCAAGGATGAGGAGATCCGTGGCCCTGAATGTGCATCCCATGGACAAGTAACAGGCAATTGGGCTTGCAAGGAACACCAGAGTCATAACTGGAAACTTAGACAGTAGAAAGGAAGCTTGATTGGATAAGGTAAGAAAACATCATAAATCAATGAGAAGGTAAGAAATGGGAAAGTCCGACATACATTTTATAGTTGCCCCGCTTTCCCTTTTCATATCTTTGATTTTAAATTTCATAGAAGTGGCATTTTTTCCAGGATGCAACTTTGTTTTTAGGACTCTTTGTCTCAGCTGCAGACTCTACCTCAAACAAGCTGATATCACCACATGCAGAGATGGATAGGAACACAGTTGCAAAGTTCACTTCCAAGCACCACCCACATTCTCAGGGCTGTCGTTTCAGTCTGTGCAAGGTGATCTCCGATTCAGTGACTTCCTGTGTGATTGATGCCCAGGTCCCTGTGTTTCTGCTCTGGGGCAGGTCTCACATTAAATTGATCCCCAGGAAGTTCTTGCACTTGGATTCTCAGTGCTCAGAGAAAGAGTATGCGGTGGGCTGGGGTAGGAAAGAACTCAGAAAGACGTGGTCAAAACATTTGGTCAGTTGTCATCTCAGTGTTTTATGCAACCAGCGGTGGCATCCATAGAACAATTGTTAAATTGTTATTACCTTGCCGAAGGCTTAGAATGAATGAGAATAAGGAAAGTGGACATTCATTTTCCTGCACACTGAGCCTCTTCTCTAAGCAGAAACTTTGGCTTATGGTTTCAGACTGTAATTACCCTTCCTCTTAACTATTATTAAAGCTTATATTGATCGGCCATTGAGTATGTAATAGCATTTTACTAAAACCCAAGTATCTAGGAAAGATTAGAAGTATTTACTGGAAATCTAATTTGGCTAAAAGCAAAGCATCTGGCAAATATCTGACTTCCTTAGCTTAAGATTTCCAGCCCCCAAAGTTAGAGAAAGTATAATGATCCTAAGTTAATATTTAGATCCTCTTTTTAGTAGATTGGGATAATGTTTCCAGGTAATCTTTAGTATCAACACTTAAAGAACAGAAATGCTAAGCATACATAAATGGAGCACCCTAGATATTAGGAGAGTAGGCATAAAAAGATCAAAACAAACATAAGTAAACATTAAAAGGACTAATTCCATAGCCTAAAATAAATCTCGAAAACTAGCCGACAATAGTGGAAAAATATCAAAATTTAAATACTGATTTTTCATACCTAAGTTCAATGAAAGAGAAAAGAAGAGGCATATCAACTTAATCTGGGAAGTTGGTAAAGCTATCATATTTTGGATCCTAGGAATATAATGCAATCACTTTCATTCCAGATATGAAAATTGAGATACAGAGGACAAGGATGTAATCAACAGCACACAGCTGTTAACTGGAAGAGTTCATGCCACCTACCAGTTCTTCTGGACATATATCCCATGCTCTCCTACCACCGAAGAACATCTCAATGGGTGAGTGGAGATGTGTAAGGTGTTCTCAGGCCCGAAAAATAATGATACCAGATCGGGGAGCACTTGTTTAAGAGCAGCATGATTGAAAATAACCCAGCTTTTTCAACTGACCTTTATTCTCTTGTGTAATACTTAAGATCATGTAAATAATCTTTGACTAAGCCAGGTGTAGTGGTGTATGCCTGTAATCCCAGTACTTGGGAGGCTGAGACAAGGATCGTAGGTTCAAGGCCAACCTTGGCAACTTAATGAGACCTTGTTTCAAAATAAGAAATAAAACAGGGCTGGGTGTGTAGCTCAGAAGTAGAATGCCCCTGGGTTCAATCCCTAGTACCACCAAAATAATAATAATAATAACAATCTTCGACTATATTTGTATGTTGGTCAGTTTGGGATACCATAACAAATACTATTGACTGAGAAGCTTAAACCACAGAAATTTAGTCTCTCATGTTGCTGGAGGTCAAGACGCTGGCCTCTTCAGTTGCTGCTGAGGGCTCCCTTCCTGGACTCCTTTTTGCCATGTCCTCATATGTTAAAGAGAGAGAAAGAGAAAGACAGAGAGAAAGAGAGAGAGAGAGAGAGAAAGAGAGAGAGAGAACACACGTGCAAGCTCATAAGGGACACTGCAAGCCAGTGTCCCTTATAATACCATCTTGCAAGTTCCATTCTAAATCTAAGTACGTTCCAGAGGCCCTATCTGGAAATGCAGTCCCAGAAACATTGGATGTTAGGACTTCAACATCTGAATTTGGGAGTGTGTGGTAGGGGTGGGATTCAGTTTAGTCCATAGCCACTTGTTCTAGTGTATTTTGATTAGGGAAGCTCAGGAACTTGCTATTAATTTCTGGGTAACTACAGGATGAAGAAAGGCTGCAAACCTCATTCAGAAGAGGGAACCCAGAATTGAGAAAAATTGAAACTATGTCATCTGTGTATGTTTTAAAGCAGGAGTTGCCCATTCATCTGAGTATTTATAGAACCCAGGTCACTAATATAAATAACAAGTAGAATAGGAGCAGAGCAGCATTTTGGTAAGCACAAACTGGTAGTCTGCCTCATGATGTGCACTGCAGCAGGGAGCGAGGGGACTGTGGCACTGGGAAGCAGGCTGATGTATACTAGAGAAGGCAGCACCACCTACCTCTAACAATTATTGCTAATTGGATGCTTACCCAGAGTTACCAGAATTACTTATTTTTTCAAGCAAAAATTAACATTTAGATAGTTTTATGCAAAATCTCCCAATTTTTATGTCTTGGATCAATTAATAATAAATACAAACAACAAAATCACTGCATGAAATGAATAAATTTGTCTCTACACATGAGCTGGTCTATTTGCTACCTCTGAGGTAAAGGACTTAGGAATATTTATTCTGAACAAGGGAAATTTTGAGTGGTATTCTTTTTGTTGTTGTTGTTGTTGTTTTAGGAGATATTGGACGGAAGAGAGGATGAGTTTTTCTTTCTGTATTCAGTATTAGACATACTAACCGATCCCCATATCTGCCCCCAGCATACCTGTCACCACAGATCTCTTCTGGGGTGAGCTTCTTGTCCAACCTCATGATATCAGATCCAACATAAGTAAATAATAGGACCCCTGAGCCCAGCAGATATAAAAAGTGTTAAACAGAAAGCATTGTAGTATCCATATTTCTGCTCAGTAGGAGATCCATTTACAGATTAGATGTGAGGCAGGAAATGACTCCACTCATTAAATGGTGTTTAAGTGCTCTTCTTATCACCACTGCCTGCGACTAAACCCTCTGATCCCACAGGAAAAATATGCAGTGCAGGATGGAGGAAAATATGGCACACTGAACTTAGAAAAATGTACAACTGCACAGTCACACAAATGCTTTCATTAGCAAGTTCAACAGGTAAGCAGTTCCCCCCCACAGAGGAAGTAAGAGGTGGGGAAAATTCTTTTGTCCACTCATTCATCATATCTTTATTGAGCTGCTACTATGTGCCAGACACTCTGGCCATGTTAAAATTATGGTGGTGGATAAAGTAGACATAGTCCTTGCCCTCATGAAGTTGTAATTATTGTCAGGAGGTGTGGAAGGGAGGACAATATATGAAGAAACATAAATGTATGATGTGAAGTCAAATATTAATAGCTGCTAGGAAAATCAAGCAGTATAAAGAAAGAGTGAAGCAGAATGCATGTTCATGTAGAGGTGATATTTGAACAAAGATCTAAATGAAGTAAGAGAAGCATGATCAAATATATAAAGAAAGAATTTCTGGAGAAGAAGAATTTCTAGGCAGTGAGCAAAGGAAAAGGCACCAAGTGCTTAAAATAGACAGCTAATAACAATAAAGACTGTATTTTAAGGAAATGTATCAATAAAACCCAGAAGTTGGTGATTGGCTCAAAGCAGAAACCCCAGTTTAGAGTAGATCATAAGGAAACAAGTTTCATGGAGACAAGATAAAAAAAAATAAGCATTAAACTAGTTATTCAGCTTTACTACTTATAGATTATTAACTATTTCTTTAAGTGGCAGAATTATAAATTGATACCATATATAGATATACACGATAAAATGTATAGTATTTTTAGTATAGAGTAGAAGTATAATTCTAAAATTCCTTCTTTATTTTCACAAAATTCAGGGTTAAGACATCCTTTGTATACTTTTATTTAGCGATACCTATACTCCCACAGTCATTACTCCTTTGTCCACTTTCATGTACCATAGGAATATAGATTGATAAATATTCTGGTAAACTATTAGGCTTTAGTGTATAAGGAGCCTTGAAAAAATCTATGCCATTAGAAACAATAATTCCACTTCTAGGAATCCACACCACGGAAATAAACAAATGCAGACAGAGATGTATGTGTGGATATGCGCAATAGCTCCACTTATAATAGTGAAGAGTTAGAAACAACTTAAATGTCCAACAACAGAAATTACCATATATCTATATGATGGAATATTTTGCAACCATTGTTAAGTGTGATGTCAGAAATTTTTAATAAGGCGACTTTCTAATGAACTAAAATAAAGTGGAAAAGCAGTAGAAAAGTCATATTTATATATGTGTGTCTATATATGAGGGGGACAGACTAAAAGAATACACAACAAATAGCTGAGTGGTAGAGAGATAAATTCCTGTATTCTACTTTTTTTTACAATTTTTCCACAGTGAAAACAGATTATTCCTATATATGCGAGGAGGGTGTCAAGATGTGTCTTAGATAGTTTTCTTTTGATAGGGAAAAATTGGCTTTTTCTTAAGTCTTTGACTCATTTATAAAAGATATCATCCTGGTACATTTGTCTAGCCGATGCCTGGACCCATGGGTTGTGCTTGTTTCTCTCAGGTATGATCGCACTTTCCCATCTCTCTCTCCATCTATAGCTTCCAAAGTATCTATGGCTTCCTCAGCAGACAGTTAATTTCCCAGTGTGGTCATTTAAGAATCTGTGCACTGCTCAGCCCCTTTCTCATCTCCATCTTCCCAGATCTGCCACTGTTTGTGCCTGATCATTATAGCTACCAACACAAGGATCAATGTCAGTGACTTTATACTGTGGAGACAAAAGCCATTCGACTAAGAATTTGGATTTAAAAATGCTTAGGTCCAAACCAGAGTTCTCCACATTGTGGTCCTCTGAGTTTTTAGGATATGCTCTTTGAAATAAGTAATTCCATGGCAAAATACATTTGACAAACACTTACATAGTAGGTCCCCTTCTTAAAATCCACAATGCATATTAAAATATTAAAGTATCTAAGATGTACTACAAAAGAGAAAACTGACTTAGTTTGTTTACTAATATTCTATGATCTGAATGCATGTGTCCCCTGCCCCCCCCAAATTCATTTTTTTTGGTCCTGGGAATTGAACCCAGACACATTCTACCTCCAAGCTACGCCCCTAGCCCAATTTTATTTCTTATTTGGAAACAAAGTCTCACTAGGTTGCTGAGAGCCTCGCTAAGTTGCTGAGGCTGGCTTGCTTTGAACCTGTGATCCTCCTGTTTCAGCCTCCCAAGTACTGGGATTACAAGCATGCGCCACCATGCATGGCTCCAAATTCATCTTTAAACCTAATCTTCAATGCAGTAGTATTAGGAGGTGGGGCCTTTGGGAAATGATTTGGTCATGAGGACAGAGCACTCATAAATTGGCTTAGTGCCCTTATAAAAGACATTTGAAGGGGCTGAGGATGAAGCTCAGGAGTAGAAAGAACCCTTACCTAGCATGGGCCTGGTTCTATCCCCAGCACTACCTACCAAGACAAAACAAACAAAACAAAACAAGAAAACACTTAGGGGAAGTTTTTCATCTTTCCACCATGCAAGGACACAGAGAGGGTACCATCTAAAAGGGAAAGGTTCTCACTATAAACTGATTTTTCCAACACATTTATCATGGAATTTTAGTCTCTAGAACTATAAGCAATAAATTTCTATTTTTTATAAGTTTCTCAGTGTTAGTACTTTACTTTATTATGGAACCCAAATGGACAAAGACAGTCAACACATCAAACTTAAAAAAAAAGAAAGCTTTTCTTGTTTTTCTTCACATACTTGACTTTAACAATCTTCAGAACTAGAATTCCATGGAATTCTCCCTATGAAGCACAGAATAAGGTAAATTTGGGAATGCCAAATGCATTTTAGAAAGTAGAATGCTTGGAGGAAAGAATTATTAAGACAAAACTTTTCAAGTTGCAGTGAAAAATACAACTATGACCTAACTCAGAGTTTTCCTTGTACTTCTATTAGAAACCTAATTCTCACCAGGATCAGATCATGTCTGCCTGGACACTTATAGGCTTGATATGTAGATTGAGAGTGATTACATTTATTTCAGTACATTTGATTGCACAGTGTCTTAGAAGAAACATACTCTCTATTAAGTTATAGCCTCACCTTTTCTATATGCCTAAATTAGTGATAGAACGGTATAGTCATTTAACATTTGTTCATAGGAGGAGTGAACTGAAAAATATATTCCTATCCATCATCTTGACTACAGCAAGAAAGAGGCAAACATCATTTCATTTTTATAATGATTTTGTCACTAAAAAGTGGTCTTCTACTTCAACATTTGTGTCCTTAGAAGGCTGTGTATTGTTAATCTTATTTTCAAATGAAAAGCGAAGAGGTTAAGTGATGTGGTCAGGGTCACACAGATCTGCTAATTCTTCAAGATTCCTTGAATCTATGCTTTTCAAAATGAAGAAATGGAGATGGCTATCTGAGGTGATGGGGCTTAGAGAATGGCCAGCCACCAGTCCCTGGAGAGCATCTCGTTTTTCAGTTACCCTGATTTTGTGTCCACCCAGGAGATGTGGAATCAAACCCAGTTTTCCATGATCCCCTTTAACTCCTTGTCATTAGAATAATATTTTAGTACGGTTTTGTTTTTAAAGTCAAGATTTATTATTCTATCATACATGGGGCAAAAAGAAGAAAGGCCCAATATAAGTGTGAAATTAACCATATCCAGGATCTCCCCTTCCCATTTGGAGTGTATTGGGAATCAGAAAATAATACCCCAAAATATGGCACATAAAATGCTGAGAAATTTAAACAAAGAATTTTTGAACTAAGAAAGTTTCTCTGACCCCTTTCCTCCAGACCCCCACCTCTCACCCCCATCTCATCCTCTTTTCCTCCTATAGTGAGGAATTTTCTCTGAAGTTCCCTCATCTCACTAAGGAAAGATTTTCTAGAAGGAATACAGCTGTCTTGGACCCTCTTGTTGATATCTCATTAAACAGAGAATAACTCACAAGAAAAGGAGACCAAAGGTCTCTGACCTCACCCTAGAGACTTTCCCACAAGCAGCCATCTATTCTGCGGACCCTTTTCTGAGAGACTTCATTTGCATATCAGGACAGCCTATGTTTGGTATGCATTTCTTCCTCTCACACCCCTATTCCTTTCTGTCTCCACCTTCCCCCAGAAAACCCAAGTCCCTTCTTTCTTTAGGGGCTTTCTGTAGTTCAGAATGCTACTTAAAGCATCAACCATCTAGCAATTCTTTATGTTACATACTTTGTGTGACTCCCATATGTTTGCATGTTAAACTTATATGCCTTTCCTCCTCTGAATTAATCGTCAGTTTGTTTCATAGATTCAAATGATCAAATCTTCAGGGGGTTGAGAAAGAATGTTCTTTCACCTTTAAACATCCAACTGTTCCTTTCGGTTTTTTTCCAGGTCAGAGACATATAGGAGCAGAACACAATTCTCAGAACTTCTCAGTTCTTCCTTTGGCAACTCTCACCTTTCAAACAGGAATTTTCCTCTTATCACCTTCATCAGGACACCCGAGTGATTTTTTTAATGGATTCAGACTTTACATAAAACAGGAATACCCACTATCACTGGCTCCTTCTCCTTCAAACAGTCCAAAGATTTTTAGGGAATTTTAAAGCTTGAATACTGCTTAAAATTGTAGGAAGGAGAGCCGGACATGGTGGCGCATGCTTGTAATCCCAGTACTTGAGAGGCTGAGACGGGAGGATCTGGGTTCACAGCCAGTCTTAGCTACTTAGTGAGGCCCTCCACAACTTAGTGAGACCCTGCTTCAAAATAAAGAATAAAAAAATAGGGCTGGGGGTGTAGCTCGGAGGTAGAATGCCCCTGGGTTCCATCCCCAGTATCGCAAAAAAAAAAAAATTGTAGGAAGGAAAAATATGGGAGAATGTGCAAAATAAAAATAGTAACAATAAAATAAAAATCATAGTTGTCATTACTGAGTGCTTCTTGTGGGTTATGCTATAAAGCAATGTTTCATTATTTCATACAATACTACCTTATGAGGTCAAATTCATCAACCCCATTTCATAGATGACAAAGATGAGGCTTAGGAGAGGGATACGCTTGGGAGGCTGAGACAGAAGGATCACAGGTTGGAGACCAGCCTCAGCAACTTAGTGAGACCCTGTTTCAAAATAAAAAAATAAAATCAGGCTGGGAGTATAGCTCAGAGGTAGAATGTCCCAGGTTCAATTCCCAGTACCACAAAAAGAAAAAAAAAGTGGGGTGGGTAAGTATTTAGCCACACTTAGGTCACAGCTAATAGTGGCATCATCAGATATTGAAGCACGCCTTCTCTCTTCTAAGCCACAAAGTTAATATCCTCATTATCATCTTCCAGAACTTTGGAATGGAAGCCTTTCCTCAGAAGGCAAGATGGCAGGGTGCCTCGTGTCAATAAGGCTGATTACTTCTGTCACTGGAGGGGGTCTGAATAGTTCCTGGAGAGGGGAACATCAACTCAGGACAATCAGGTTTATTGACAAATATTGCAGAAATGAATTTAAAGACTTACCAGTAAGAGGAATATGGATTTATTTTAGGAAAGCAAGGAATACACATTCAATGGAGAATGGAGCCACCTCCAGAGAGAAAGAGAGGTTTGGAGGGTTCCCAATTCATCTTTTAAAGGAAACTTGGTGAAAGGTGGGTATGGGAAGGTATGTGGAGATGATATCACAAGACAATTTATGGTGGTCTGGTTGTTCTCAGGATCCTGAGGCTGAAATGGTTTCCATTATCTGATCAGTAGATAACATTAGGAAAGTACCCTAGATTATAGGTTTCTTTAAATATATCTCTCTTTGCTTAATCTATTTATTGTGTGGGCTAATTAACATTGTACAAGGTAATTTTCATAAGTGGATGGATTTACAGTAACTCTAAGTTTTACAGATTTCCCAGAAAATTGGGAGTGACAGCCTAGGAAGAAAGGTATGTGTAGCTTTAACATAAGGCATGAGGCTTTTAAAGTTATATTCTCCTGTTGTCTCCCATATATATATAGAGAGAAATATATATATTTCTTCTATCATGCCTCAGTGAATGAGGCATCCATTAATCCAGCTGTGGGAGGTCTAGTTCTTGTGTGAGATAATATCTCTCCTCTAGCCACAGATTTGGTCTTTAATTTCAATCACCTGACCACCATTTAAAATGTTCTCTGTAGAGACTAGATAGCAAAACACTGTAGATGACTGTGTGAAATCCATCACATATTCAAACCGACTTAAAGTGAAAGTACTGCTACCATTGGTCATCGTCATCCTCTTTACATGAGAAAGACAGAGATATACAAAATGAGAAGGTCTAGCTCAGAGCTCTGTTTTTAAAATGACAAGACCATGGTTGAACCTCATAGTTGAGGATATAAGTCCAGCTTTAAAAATCTGGTTATCACACTTGACTAAATGTGGTTGCAGGCACCAACATGCTGGCTCATCCACTGAGAGAAATAGTATGATTTCTTTTTTTTTTTTTTTTTGCTGTACCGGGGATTGAACCCAGGGGCGGTCTACCTCTGAGCTACACCCCCGGCCCTATTTTTTATACTTTATTTTGAAACCAGGTCTCACGAAGTTGTGGAGGCCTCACTAAGTAGCTGAGGCTGGCTGCGAACCCAGATTCTCAGGTCTCAGCCTCCCAAGTACTGGGATTACAAGCGTGCGCCACCACGCCCGGCTAGACATTCTCACCCAGTAATACGTTGGAAGTGGATTTTTTCTCGTTAGCTCCATGGATATTAAATCAATATCAAATATGGAAATTCTAGTTTAGGCATAAGTTTGGAGAGTTTGAAAGGTATTTATAACCAACCTGAGTTAGAGTGGGGCAAACAAGAAATAGAAATTTTTGGAATTAGTATGGAGAAAATTACACTGGTAATTAACAAAAAATTACACTAGTTTTCAAAATAAACAAGTGAATTCTGAGGATGTCATGGCATTCATAACAGAGCGCATAACATTTCTTCTCAAAGCACTTTTAAAGTTTATATTTGGTGCTTAAAATATGCAACAAATGTAATGAAATCTAAGTAATATGACATTGTAAACATTTGCGAGTTTTCATTTGAAAACACTTCAGCTTAAAATCCTCATTTGAGAAGTTCTTAATCCAAATAATTGTACATCTCAAAAGAAACCATGAACCCGGGTGCAAAGCCAGACTCTTTCCTTCTGAGTCCTTTAGATCTACACCCAGCCATCAGTGCTGCAGAGGCTCCCCACACCTTCCCAGCAGTTACCATCTAGTGGTCCAAGAAGCCGTGGATCTCAGTACTTTACAAAAACTGAATCTCCTTTGAGCATCTCTTTTTTTAACTAAAGAAAAAAGAAATGATTGTTCAACATGATGTCGATGAAAATGAAGAATTTGTGGCTGTGTGTAATGTTGAGAAACACAGAAAATCCCAAGCACAATTAACCAGACGACAACGGTTTTGCTAAATGTAGGAGAACCAAATTTGGCTGAATCGAAATCGACGTTTGTCAGAGGCTATGATCTCCCACAACGTGCTTCTCATCCCCACCTTCACTTGTTTTTCCTTTAAACAACACCCCTCCTATCCACCCACTGCTTAGGCACCCAGAAGAGCCTGCGCAGAAGGCACAGAGGCTCTGTCATGCTGGGTGAAGCTGGCACTTCATCCCAAACTAACGTCATCCAGTCTGTATTTCATTCACTCTCAAAACCTGGCTTGGAGATGGGGCTCTACCTCTTTTAATGTTGTATTTCCTGGCCTTTGTCAGTCTAAACCAGATCCTTAATGTTATTTAAGTGTGGATGTGTTATTCCTTTTCCCTTTGAGGTGAGGAGTAGGGAGAAGAATTTACGTTATTTTCAACTCAACTATCCTGTTAACCTTGGGGGACAGCCCTGGAGCTGAAAGCCATTCAAGCAGTAATAGCTCTGCCCAGAGTCAGTTTGGAAAAGCTCTTTTAAAAGCACAGTCTCTGCCTGGCCCCTTTCTTTTGGTTTCTGTGGAATTTTTCTTAGTAACAATTTTTGGCTGAGAGGGTTAGGGACAATTGTAAGCTGGAAGCCCTGAGAGGAGGAGGGGGAAGGCTGCTCTGCCTGCTGCATTAATTAAAACAAAGCCTGCTTGTGTAAACTGTCCCCGCTGGTGCTGAGGGGCACCCAGAGCAAGGGCCTCACAGGGCACACAGCTCTCAAGTCTGCAGGGACTTATATTTTTAAATACAATTTAAAGGAATGCTCCCTAACTGACTATACTCTCCCCCACCAAACTTGAGGTCTTTGAAGCTGCCACAGGCTTACTTTTCAATGCGGTGTGGCTAGCGCCTTCCAACACTGTTGCTCTCACCCATGGCAGGGCCATCTGTGGTCACTGCCTTTCCAAGGTACCAGTAAGTTGCTCGGAGGATATTGCAAACGGGTGCTGGTTCTGATACTGAGCAGATCGAGCTGGGATTTGGTGTCACTTTGGTGTCCAGGTGAAGACAGAATTGTCTTTGCCTCTTCGTAGTGCACAAAGCAAACTCCCCGACGCGGTGTATGCAAGCAGCCAAGTATTCAGGCCAGACCGAACTAAAAAAAAAAAAAAAAAAAACTTTTCCAATGAAAGAGCAATGTACAAACATGCCTGTACTTTGTCCTCTGGATTTTAAAAGCATCTACTGTTACATAGCTCATGTGAACTTCATTTAAAGCACGGCCATCCGTGAGCTATTCCCTTTATGGTCTTAGTGGCTGTCCTCTTTCCTTGCTGTTCATGACTATGATTACTTTATAAGCCCTCTTATAGCTGAGTTTATTTGGTTTAACCTTTTAAACGTAGCTTTGTTTCTGACAATACAGGAAGAACAATGCCAAAGGAAAACTCCGTGTGGGGGATTGATGAGGGAGGCAGACATACAGCTTGAAAAGAGAAGTTCAGGAAAGACAGTAAATTTATTTGGGACTTTCTGAACTTTTCCAATGTGATCATCTACGAAGAGGAATGCCAAATTTTGATTCCTGAGTTTTATGAGATTGCATAGGTACTGAGCAAATACTTGGCTAGGTGTTCTCTCTCTCTGTCTCTCTCTCTCTCTCAAGAAAAACAAGGTGCAGCATCCATTTTCAATTAAAAGAATAAAAAGTTTAAATCCCTCCCACTGGGCCTGTTACTGAGCCAGGTGAGGGAAGGAGATGGGTGTGGTTGCTGAGAAAGTAATAAGATGAAAATACTCTTCTGCTTGAAGTAACTTTATATTTTAGAGGGCTTCCCCCCATTCCAACTAAAAAAACAACTATGCTGCACTACTGCTTTTTTCAATTTTTTTCTTTAAAACTCCATTTCCTTTGAAATTTGGTAATTCCTGAGGACACTGCATTTGACTTCTCTTTTCCCTGTGCTTCTCTGATTTCTGTTCAGTCCCACAGGGGTAAATATTTGACATCCAGCCATTCCCAGGGGTGGCAGACCAATGCACTAAACACAGAGGCGTTTCACTCCACCAAGAGATGAAGTCAGGCTCCAGGGGATAAACAACCGTCCATAAATAACCTCTCAGAAACAGCCTAAGGAACATGCCCTACAAAGAAATCCTGGCTCCGTACATTTGATTTTGTTTATTTTGCATAAAAGTTTTCTTTGTCTAGATTTGCACCAGCATAAAAGCACTTTCAGCAAAATTCACAGTTAAAACAAAACCAAGTAGAAAAAAAAAAGTCCCACCTAAAAGGAAATTAACTGGTGCCCTTTGAAATGCCAGGAGAAAACAAACGTCCCTGGCATTCTAATGACTTTGAAGAGTGGTAAGAAGAGGAAAAGGAGTGAGAGGAATTTCATGTGAATATTCATATGCTTTTGCTGAAGCCTAGGCCATGTATGGTACAGTTCACGGCGTTTTCAACACAAGTCTCCCAGTGGCGGCATCCACTGTTGTCAATAACAGGATGTGCCTCAGACTGAACATTTGGCCAAGATGTAACGGACCCCTCAGCTGTGAGATAGCTTGAGGTTTTGCCTTTTTGATAATCTGCAGGAAATTTGTAGCTTTAAAATGTTCCTTTGAAATTTCAATTGCTGCATTTTAGCCAGAGGATAAGCAAGGGAATGGAGTGGTGGGTGGTGGGGAAGCATTCAATGGATCCAAAGTGTCCCCCATATTCACTCTGAGCATTGAGCATTGTCACTTAGCTGAATTTCACTTTCTGTTTCTTTTTTTGTGTGTGTGGTACTGAGGAATGAACCCAGGGGCATTCTACTCCTGAGCTACACCCCAGTCCTATTTTATTTTTTAGTTTGAAAGAGGGTCTCACTAAGTTGTGGAGGGCCTCTCTAAGTTGCTGAGGCTGACTGCGAACCTGCAATCCTCCTGTCTCAGCCTCCCAAGTACTGGGATTACAGGTGTGCACCACCACATTTGGCTTTAGTATCACTTTTATAAAAATATTACGGACAACAGAGATTCCCTTTGGTGGCCAATTAATAAGTGCAATTTTTATAATAACAATTATCCTCCAGTTGTCTAACAGTCAAGTACATAAATTTTAAACAACCTTAGTTTTCTTTCTAATTTTTTCTGTTTGTTTCTGTCTCCCTTTACTTTCATCACTAGGCTAGATCAAATTCTTATCATATCAAAACTTTATCTTGACAATAGACAGCCTTCTTAATGACTCAAGAGTGTTGACTTCTCTGCATCACTGTGTCCCAGTGTCCATCGCTGGATTAATTATTTAATCTATGCTTTCACAACATTAATTCGCCCTGCTCAGAATTGGTGTTGGCACTCCATTTTCCAAAGGAGAAAGTTCAGACGCTTTAATCTGCCTTTCTTCTCTTATTCCGATTTTATGTCTACTTCTCTAACCCAACTCTCTGTGAACTATCAAGTCTTTCATGTTCCACTGCCTTCACTTTTATTGGCAAGATGCTCCTGTTTAGAATTCCCTTTCTTCAGTTTGATGTCTCAAGGTCTAATTTGAGCCCAACCTTCTTCCACAATTATCTCTACTTTTTATGAAGCTCTACAAAATAATATACTACTTACTATGGATCCTTGGTTTATTTTTTCTTATGTACCTCTTAACCATAACTAGATTATAAATTTCTTGAGGGCAAAAGCTGAGCCTTACAAATTTTTTTTTATTTCCCAAGCAGTAATTGCCCACAGTTAGTATAAAGAGACAATTCCTCCTTTAGGAATGTCTGAGCTACTTTATTAAGATAGGGTTATCTAGGGAAACTTCCTTTGGTAAGATAGTTTCAGTTTCCTACAGAATAAGGTCATTTCAGTGTCAATGAGCAATGGAGGGTATGAGTACTCCAAACAGAATGGGACATGAAGGACAAATCTATGGAAATGGGATAAAAAGTCATCTTCTTTTGTTCTCTGCTTTAAAGACACCATATATCCAAGGCCATATATCTTATTTATCAAATAAGACCATATATCTTATTTAGAAGACTCTAAATAAGTGTCTTCCCCATAAAGAACAAGAAGAGTCTACAATAGTGGAGAACTGGCTTCAACAAGTAAACCCTATTTTGTAGCTCAGAGTGCCTGGAATTTGCTAATCATTTCCTTTTGCTATCTTCAAGCCTTTAGTGAAGTTACATAGCGTATCACAGGCCTGTGTTAGATAAGCTGTGAGAAATCAGAGGGATGGTCATCTGTCCAGTGTTACAGAAAGTGTTCTTCCAGGTGGTGGCCATCATAATAGTGGCAACAGTGGACGGAGAAAGAGAATGATCCTAAGAGGATGTTGTGTACCTAGTCTCCTCACCAGGAGGATGAAAATCAAGAGTTTTGAGTTGTACATTTTTTTAATTTTAATAATAAAACTAGCATTTCCTTTCTAACTTCCTATGAAAAAGTATATAATGCTGAAGTCTTATAGATACTACTATTATTATTATTATTCATGTGTTGGTTCAATTATAGCAAGTTTAAAATTGATGCCTTGTAACTAAGATATGTAGAAAGAGGATTTTCTTTTCTATATCTGTGGGTTTTCTTTTAAAAGTTTGTATCTTCTCAATCAAATAATTAGTCACTTTGTGTTTAAAATTAAGACTTTTCCAGGCTCAATCAGGATTTTGGGGTTAATACTCGGTTGTTCAGCTTTCCATCCGCATTTCTCTTCTTTCACTTCAGGTAGCATGCAGGCCCAGAAGAAATCTTCTATAACAATTTAGACTTGAAGGGATAAGGTACAGCACTAATTCTGGTCCTTTGCCTCACATAATATAAAAGCTTAACTCAAAATAAAACATAGATCTAAGTATAAGAGCTAAAACTATAAAAACTTCTATTAAAAAACAAGAGAAAATCTTTGTGGTTTTAGGTTAGGCAAAGATTGCTTAGGTCACAAAAAGCACAAATCATTAAAGAAAAACAGTGATTCTCATCAAAATTACAAAACTCTTCAAAAACACTGTTATGAACATAGGCAAAATATACACGGGGAGATGATATTTGCACAGCATATGTTTTATAAAGACACATACTCAGAATATAAAAGGAATTGGTCCAACTAAATAATGCAGTAAAACAATTTAGAAGGTAAACGAAGGTTTGAAAAGACACTTTCCCAAGAAGCGATGTAGAGACAAATAAGCACATGTAAAAATTACATATACTATTAATCATTAGGGAAATTAAAATTATAACTATAATGAGACACCACTTTCTACCATTAGAATGACTAAAATCAAAGACAAGTTCTGTGAGGTTGTTGGAATGCAACATTATACAGATAATCTGGAAAATATTTTGGTAATTTCTTAAAAAGTTAAACATACTACTACTGTTTGATTCCATCCTTCTGTTACCTAGGAACACACATATATATGACTAGACAAAGTCCTGTGTGCAAACATTTATAGCAGCTTTCACAGCTATATTCATAATCACCAAAAAGTGGATACTATTTGAACAGCCATTGACTGCTGAATGGCAAACAAATTGTGATATACAATAGAATAATACTCTGCAGTAGAAAAGAAATAAACTGACACATGCAACAATATCAGTGAATCTCCAAAGCATTATGCTGGGGAAAAAGACAGACATAAAAGAAGATGTATTACATGACCACATCTTATATCCTGGAAAAGGCAAAACTATAAAACATAAAACCATTAAGTTGTTGCCATGAACTGGTGGGGGGAAGATATTGACTACCAGGGTATAGCATGAAAGGACTTTTAGGAATGATAGAAAACTGTACCTTGATGGTGATTATATAACGGTCAATATTAAAACTTAATATTCCTGCTTAAAAAAATAAGTAAAGAGTGAAAGACAAGCCGGGTATGGTGGTGCACGCTTGTAATCCCAGTATTTGGGAGGCTGAGACCGGAGGATCCAGGTTTGCAGCCAGCCTCAGCTACTTAGGCCCTCCGCAACTTAGTGAGACCCTGTTTCAAAATAAGAATAAAAAATAGGGCTGGGGGTGGAGCTTGGAGGTAGAATGCCCCTGGGTTCAATCTCCAGTACCAAAAAAAGAGTGAAAGACAATAAAGTAGAAGACAGTGCTTAAGAAATGACAGCTTAGTGCAACATATGGAATTTTGGAGATGGAAAATCTGAAAGAGAGATTGAGATATAATTAGAGTAACAGGAAATAGCCTAACGTATACCCCATAGGAATTTCGAAAACAAAGAATAGAAAATGTTGAAAGACAACTATCAAATAGCCAATTAAATTTTTATTCAAGCATAATAAAATAATAAGACATTTTCAAACAAATAAAAAATTGAAATGATTTACCCCTAACAAATCAGTTCTGAAAAGTACTAAAAGAAGAAAACTGAACCAAAAGGGGTGAAATGCAAAGTAATAATAATAATAATAGGCAAAAAACTAGTAAATGTATGGATAAGTGTACATAATAACCTATTGTATAAAATAATTACTAATTTTAAGGTGTAAAACATGGTGGAAGTAGAGTACTAGACTAGTTACATGTCAAATTGAAACAAAGTAAATAATCAGAGTGAGATTATTTAAACATTCTTTTATTGTTTGGGAAGAGGATATAAACATTTTCAACTCTCTTCAGTCAAGTATTCATCTTCTTAGGATTTCACTGAAAGTACATAAAGACCATGTTGCTCCCCAAGTTCCCATTTTCTAACGATCCCTTAGTAACAGTTGGGACTGTGTTCTGCAATCTCCCTTAGTAGGTAGCCATGGGACTAAATTCTTGCCAGTAAAATGGAAGCAGAAATTGTTGGGTAGAATTTCCAAAGAAGCCTCTTTAAATCTGTGCTATCCAATAGAAATATAAAGCAAGCCACAAATTTTATACATGTATATATATATATATATTTTTTTAATTTTTGTAGTAGTTACATTAAAAAAGTAAGAAGAAACAGTTTAAATTAATTTTAATAAAATACTTTACCTAACCAGACACATCAAAAATATTATTTCAACAAAATCAAAATCAATATAATCAATATAACAAATTAGTGATATAACATGCATGCTCTTTTTATTTGGTACAAAGTCTTGAAATTCTGCTATTTTTATACTTTCAGTAAATTTCAGTTCAGACTAGCCACATTTCATAGATGTTCAATAGCTACATCTATTTGGCGACTACCATATTTTAGAATGCAGTTAAAAATGGAGAAGCATTTTGTCCTTCTGTCTGTCTTCTTTTGAGATGCAGTACATTTGTATTGGCTAGAATTTCAGCAACTCTCCTAGACCATGAGTTTTCCTTGTAGTTGGAAGAAAGATCAAAGAAATCTAGATTCTAGAAACCTGTATAATCTCCTTAGTAGTTGTAGGCTACCAAATTCTGGACTTCTTTGACATGGTTAGAATAATATCAGATAATTTAAACTATAGTGAGTGTCATTCATAGTAATAAAGAGGGGAACTACATAATCCTAGAAGATTATACAGTATATTGATGAAGGACACAATTATAGGAATAATAATATCTAAGTAAAAATCCTGACATGACCATGTACTATGATTTTGATAAACTTATTTAAACTTTCTGAACTAAATTTTCAACCATAAAATGAGAACACTAATATCTCCCTCTTAGAGTTACCTTAAAGGCTAAAATAATATGCAACATATTTAGATTATGTCTGGTCTGTTGCATGGTAAGTACTTTGTAAGAGATATTATTAGTTTATTAGGAAAACATAATAATTCTAAGCTCATGTACATCAGATAATGTGAGCTCCAATTATATAAGGAAAAATTGACAAAATTATGTGGAGTGGTTTGATAAATCCACAATCCTCCATAATCCTAGTTTAAGAACTTAACCCATTTCCCAAGGACTGACCAAAAAAATAAGAATAAAATGATCTGAGTAAATGAATATGATTAATTTGCTTTAAGAAGCTTCAAATTTGGTGACCTTCAAATTTTAATCTGAGTAATCTTTATTCCTGGTAAAAAGAATGTTATATTTTTAGGTTTACTCAATGAGTTATAATTGAGGAACCATGGTGAAACATACATGTGCTCAACTATTTAGTTGCCTCCATTCCAGTCACACACTAAATATGTTTTTAAATCTGTATCTTAGTTGATACAAATTTTTAATTTGGTGATTTTTATATCACATGAACATGAATTTACAAAGTGTTAAATCAGCAAATGTGTTGATGATGCCATCATTAGGTCTTTCAGGGTGATGATGACTGCCCTGCAACGGGAGAGTTCTAGCACAGCGTAGCCCCTTCTCACCCTCCTGACAGCTATGCTTTGGTTTATCTTCCAGCAAGCCACATTAGGTGGAAATAAATTCAAGCTCGTTAAATGTTAAAATACTTGAAATATTCCTATTTATAATATCTGCTTTAAAGTTTGGGTATTTTCCCCTAACTCTTAACTATCTTTTAAAATATGACCATGCTACCATGTTTTATTTCTTTATTATAATAATCCACATCATTCATGAAAACTAAAATTGAACAGGATTTGTGATTTAAAAATAAAAAAGCATTGGCTAAGTATTATTTAGGCTAGACTCTGAGAGATGGAAAAATAAGAGTCAACTTAAACTTGCTAAACAATCTCAATCTTACAGAAACTCCAGGCAACTCCAATACCCTCTGGGGAGTAACATTTCATGCTTAGGAAGAATTTATTTACTTCATGCAGGAAAGTACTTTGCTCCAAAGAGGGGCCCTGGCTCACCATAATATTGGGTTTGGCCTATCATGGGACTAGACTTAAAATATTTTATGTTCTCAATTTATTTTCACTCCATCCGGATTAGGAATAATTTTTCTAGACCTGAATTATGGAAAACAACTCTTGTCAAAACTGCATGTCATATACTTGATGGTAAACATTTGGGTCTAATTGCAAATTTTACCACTGGGAAAGCTAATTATTTAAGGTGTGGGTCCAAAGTAGAATTTCCCCACCTTTAGGTAAACCACAAACACGTATCTCTGGGAACTCCAAGTGTAGAACTCCACTGCAAGGCAGAGGTATTTCCTGCTGGGCACTCCCCTGGAGAGACTCTTGCTTTTGGCTAGAGGTTGTTTCCACAGGCTGAAATCCTTTTTCCTGGATGTGGGGGTCCTCTTAAACACAGGGGAATTGTGGTGGCCCTTTGAGGTTGTGCAGAGAATTACTTGAGTGCCTCCTTTCAGTTTCACTCACATCCCATCAGCATGGCTGTAACAACTAGCTCATTCTCTTGTTGAGGGCTTCTTTGGAAATGCCCTGGGGTGAGCTATTGCCAAACTGCCTCCTGTCTATTCCCCCAAGTTTGCTGCAGCCAAGAGAGCAGAAGAGAGGGAATCCCTTTTAGTGTTGTGCCAGATGCTTTCACAGTTCTGTCTTGTTTTTGTTTTCTGACTGGGCAGAAATTAAGAGTTTTTATTGTCTCCAAGTACTTGTATTCAAGCTCAAACTTTAATGGCAAAGACAAAACCAGAAATCACATATCTTACCAAAACAAAAATACTGTTGCTTTTATTTTTAAAAAAGACAGTGCCAATGCAGACAACAAGTATGAATGCTTATCAAACATAGGTTTGAATTGTACTATGCATGGGATGAAACTTTATATATTTTTCAGTGTATATTCATCAGGCATATACTACACACTAGAACTGTGTTTAGATATGAAGACTATAAAAATAAATAACAATTGGTCCTATTCTGAAAATATTCACACCGTGTCCTGGGAAATAGGTACAGGATAGAGAAAGATATGCAAATACATAATTATAATGATATAATTACATACATATAATCACAACTCAGAAAAAGAGTAAACTGTGACTATAGTCCTATAGAGCAATGTCATAGGGGAGACAATATTTGATATGGATCTGGAGGGGTAATGTGAATCATAACAAAGAGAAAAAAATGTTTCTAGGGAGTGGAGAGAGTATGTAAAAGAAAAAAAAGCACAAAGACCAAGCTAGTAGGGAATGTTTGGGGAATAGAGAGTGGTATTGTATGACCATGAGGTAGGGCTCAAAGGATAAAGTGATGCTAAATGAGGCAATAAAGGAGATAGTATGCAAGTAATAAGGCATATTAGATGAAACAGAAAATATTTGCAACTGTCACTGGAGAGGATTTCATCTAATATGCCCTGAGGAATTCCCGGGTTTAACTCAGAACCAATGGGGTCTTTGGCTTATGTTATGGTTAGATATCGAATGTTCCCTGAAGAGCTCATGTTCAGAGTTGATATCATTAAGTCCTGAGGATTGTAAACTCATCAGTGGACAAATCCATGGTAATGGATTTACTGGGTGGTAACCTAGGCAGATAGGGTGTGTCTGGAGGAGGTAGGTCCCTGGGGATGTGGCCTTGAGGATTATATATGATCCCTATTCCCCTTGCTTGCTCTCTCTTGCTTTCAGTCTCCACAACATGAGAGCAGAGCCCCTGCTCTCTCCCTCTCCCTGCTTCCTTCTACCATGCCCTGAGCTCTGTGAACCTGGTGTGACATAGCCCAAAACTCTGAATCTTCAAAAACTGTGAGCAAATAAACCTTCCTCTGAGTTGTGCAATCAGTTGTTTTAGATTATAGCAGTAAGAATGTTGCAGGAGGCTTGATCCTCAGAGAACAACACAGAGGCCGGAGTAGGATAAAACAGGTCTCTCTATTCACTAGTGAAGGCCCAGTGAGGAAAAGTTCTGGATCTGAGCCCTGAATGGTGTCATCATATAGATTATATATCCCCAGAGAGACAGGTTTTGATTGGATCAATCAAATCAATCATGGATACCAATACAGGGTCTGGGATCAGGTTTCATTCCTGCTTTCTAAGCTAGATTTTCTGTATTAGCCTCCATGTGGCTGGGACTGGGTGGTGCCATCTTGGGCTTCATGTGGTTGGGACTGGGTGGCACCATCTTGCTGGACTTAGCTGCCTTCTCTTGTGGTTTTTAGCTGCTGGGAGAGGCCCTTCTTTGTTTATCTCAGAGGGGAGGGGCCTGTGAAGAAAGCCTTATTCTCCTATCTTGTCCCTAGACTTTTAGCCAAGAGTCTTCTTCAAGGACACAGCTGGGCTCCTGCCTCAGGAATGTTGATTGAGACACCATACATGATGGAAAAGATTTTTAGCATGCGCCCGCCTGAAACGTACTTATTTAGGAAAGCCAGGGGTACCTATACAAGGGAGAATGTGGCCATCTCTAGAGACAGAGAAAGAGATGCCCTTTGGGGGTTCATAGCTCTTCTTTTAAAGGAAACATGGTGGAGGGCAGGTATGGGAAGGTATGTGAGGGTGACCCCAGTCCAGTTATCACAAGATGGTTTATGGTGGCCTGGCCATTTTCCAGATCTTTGACATGGTCTCTATTGATTGATAGAGAATACTGGAAAGTCCCCTGCTACAGGTTTCTCAATATTGTATATCTCTTGCTTAAAGTATTTATTGGGAAGGTTAATTAATTTTGCATAAGATAATCAATATGGGTGAGTAAATTTGGGGTTGACTTTAAGATTTACAGATTTCCCTGGAATCTGGGAGGTGACATGCCTGGGAGAGAGACTGGCTTAGGTAGTGACAGACCTAGTAAAGTATGTAGAACTTCTGAATTTTTTTTTTTTTTTGCGGTACCGGGGATTGAACCCAGGGGCGTTCTACCTCTGCACTACACCCCCGGCCCTATTTTTTATACTTTATTTTGAAACCAGGTCTCACAAAGTTGCGGAGGGCCTCACTAGGTAGAGAGAGAGAGAGAGAGAGAGCTGAGGCTGGCCGCGAACCTGGATCCTCCGGTCTCCGCCTCCCAAAGTACTGGGATTACAAGCGTGCGCCACCACGCCCGCCGTTAGAACTTCTGAATTCTGAGTTAAAAGTTTATTTCCAGCCGGGCGTGGTGGCGCATGCTTGTAATCCCAGTACTTGGGAGGCTGAGACCGGAGGATCACAGGTTTGTGGCCAGCCTCAGCTACTTAGGCCCTCCACAACTTAGTGAGACCCTGTTTCAAAATAAAGAATAAAAAATAGGGCTGGGGGTGTAGTTCAGAGGTAGAATGCCCCTGGGTTCAATCCCCAATACTGCAAAAAATATATATATTTCCTTCTCTCCTTCCTGTTTTTGTTTTGTTATTGTTGTTATTTGTTTTTGTTTTTGTTTTGTACTGGGGATTGAACCCAGGTGCATTCTACTTCCAAGTTACATTCCAGCCCTTTTTATGTTTTTTTCTTTTTTAACTTTGAAACAAGGTCTTGATAAACTGTTGAGGCTGGCTTCAAACCAAAATCCTTCAGCCTCCCAAGTACTGGGATTACAGAACTGCCCGACCATGCCTTCCTTTCTACGGAGGGACGTCCTACAATGATTTACATTATACAGATGACCCTGGGAGGTGGGGCCTGGAAGAAGGAAATCATGTCAATGGGGTTTGGGCTTGAAGGAGATATTGGTACTCCAGCCCTTTTTTTCTCTCTTTCTTTACTTCCTGGCTTCTGTGAAGTTAATGTTCCTCCTCAGCCATGAACATCTGTCATGATCTCCTCCTTGCCATAGGCCCAAAAGCAATGGAGCTAAGCAACTATGGACTAAAACTCTAAAATCCAGAGCCAAAATAAATATTTCCTCCTTTTGGAGTGGGTACTAGAAGCTGAACCCAGAGGCATTCTACCTCCAAGCAACACCACTGACCCTATTTTATTTTTAATTTTGAAACAGGGTGTCACTAAGTTACTGAGGGTCTCACTAAGTTTCTGAGGGTGGCAACAAACCTGTGATCCCCCTGTCTCAGCCTCCAAAGTACTGGGATTACAGGTGTGCGCCATTGTATCTGGCATCTTTCCTCTTCATAAATTGACTATCTCGGATATATTTTCACAGCAATGAGAAGCTAACACAAGAAATTAAGCCACTTATGTATGCATATATTCACATGAGCGTGCATGCGCGCGCACGTACACGTGCACACACACACACACACACACACACACACACACTGATTTTTCACAAAGGCACAAAGGTAATGCAGTAGAAAAAGTATAGTCTTGGGCCAGGCATGATGGCACATGCCTGTAATCTCAGGACTTGGGAGGCTGAGACAGGAAGATCACAGGTCCAAGGACATCTTCAGTAATTTAACAAGACCTTCAGCAACCTAGCAAGACACTGCTTCAAAATAAAAAATAAAAAAGGCTGGGATTTAGCTCAGAAGTGAAATGCCCCAGGGTTCAATATCCCCAGTACCAAAAAAAAAAAAAACCCACCAAAAAGGTAGACACAAGTATAGTCTTTTCCACAACAAATGATACTAGAACAGTTGTATATCCGTAAGAAAAAAATAGAGATTTGATCCATACCTGAATTCATATATAAAACAAAACTATAAAACTTCTAGGAGAAATTATAGAATAAAACTTTGATCTTTGTGAATTTAAGTTTGGCAAAGATATCTTAGATATGACACCAAAAGTATGATCCATAAAAGAAAAACCCAATAAGCTGTACTTCATTGAAATTTTATAACTTTTACTTTTCAGAAAATATGTCAAAAGAATGAAAAGACAAGACAAAGACTGAAATAATGTATTTGCAAAACATGTATCTGATAAAGGATTTGTATACAGAGTATATAAGGAACTCTAAAAAATGAAAATAAAAAACAAAAGCCCAAAGATCTGAACAGATACTTCACCAGCGAGGGAAGGCTCACAAGGCGAGCGAGTTAATTCGGGGGATGATGGACATGTTCATTATCTTCATTGTGGTGATGGTTTCATAGGTGTGTACATCTGTTAAAGATCACCAAATTGCATGCTTTATGTCATTATACCTCAATGAATCTATTAAAAAACAAAAGCATAGTGCGAAGATGACTGAGTCTATTCTGTGACTTAACATTTAGCCTGGGAGGAAATCTATACACTATGAAGCCATCATTAAGATGAGAAAACATCTTTGGTCAATTATGACTTTTTAACGTGTTCATTCAACAAGGACATATTAAGTGACTGAAGATGGTAACACCACTGGGAACGCCTGGACCTAGGCACCCAGCAGAGGGTAACATGGAGTCCTGGTGCGCACAGAGTGATTCAATCAGGATGTTAGCATAATAGAGATGCTTAAAATACAAGCTTCAGAGTTGAACATTTTTTCCAAGAATTCCTCAAATGTTTTCCACTTACTTCTCTTTGGTCAAGATTAGATCACAAAGTTAGTTTATAAGTATCAGCATCAGAACTCAAACACAATCCCAGAGTTTTGGCTTTTAACCTCTCTATTGTCACTTGGTATCATTTATTCCCAGCTTTATTGAGGAGTGATTTATTGAGCAGTAACTGACCATATATATGTGGTGTGTGTGTGTGTGTGTGTGTGTGTGTGTGTGTGTGTGTGTGCATATATATATATATATATATATATTTTACAACATGATATTTAGATATATGTATACATTGTAAAGTGATTTCTACGATCAAAGTAATTATTATGTCCATTACCTCTCATAGGATTTAATGTTATTTAAAGCTTTACCCATGTCACCCTTAAAATCTTTTGTACCACCAGGGGTATACATACCACCCTGGGGAATATTGAGTTAAATGTTCTCTAGGGTACCTTCTGGTTCCAATATCTTAAAATCAAGTCTTGGACTTTTTGTCCTTGTGAGGGTAGAGGATGCTACACCCACTGTAATTGTCCATACCTTCTTTATATTACTGGGAAAAAATAACATATCTTTTTCAGGTCCTAGGATATGCCTGGGTCCTTATGGCATGCAGATGGTAAACCTCACCTTTCCCCTTGCATATATTCATGGGGACAGGTGGCAGGTGGGTGTGGGAATGCAGTAGAGTGAGCAGCAGAAAGGGACTTCAGATTAAGTTTTCTGTGGGCAAGCTCAATGCAATCCAGAGGAACTGACAGCTAGACAGAAGTGGCCTTGTGGATAGTGCCAGAAGCAATGTGACTCCTTTTGGGTTCTTGGGCAGGGTCTTGATACCTATATGTGGTGTTGGGAGAGCTCTACTTTCTAGCATTACTTTCAGTGAAGGAGAGACTCCAGCACCTGACCCAAATCCAAAGTAGCCAGTTCTGTAATCCAATAACTTTCATAGGGCAGAAGGCTTGGGTCTCATGATGGGGATTCCATGTTATCATCAAAGGTTTTGTGCAGAGCAGAGGAAGCATGATCGCTTTGAGTTGTAATTAGGTATGTACACACAAACATCCCTGACCTCTACCTGCTAGATCCCAGTGGCACCACTCCCCCAGTTATGACAACCAACAATGTCTCCAAACACTTCCAACTACCTCCTAGGTGACAAAATCAGCCCAGTTTGGAACCACTACCTTCAAATAACTTCATGTTAGGGTCCTGAGTAAGGTCCACTTTAGTTCATCCTATAGATTTTTCTTGTTTCATATTCAAGGAGGAGGGCCTGAGAGTTTACTGGACTTCCCTTCTTACTCTCATTGGCCTGTTCCCTTCCTGGGAGTCTGCACACCAGAAAAAAGGACTCATGTATGTATTAAATCAAACAAAAGAGCACATACATCTGTTTTTCCAGGGCTTCCTATACATCTCAAAGGCAAGAAAGATTGGCCATTTAATATCTGCTCCACAGCAATGATTTTCACACAGAGTAAATGACTGCCCCTACTAATAAGGACAAAAAGGAAAAATAAAATAAACACTGGTAAGGCATCTTATTCTATTATAATCTTATTGGGTATCATTTACCAGTTAGTGCTTTTTTTTTCAATTTGCCCCATTACACATGAATCACACACAGGCTGCATTTCTATGTATTTGTTTATTTTTAAACCTTGTTTCTTGGAAGGTTGAATACACTTTTCAATGCTAATCACTTGTGAGAGAAGTATATTGCTCCCAGCAACGAGTCTCCTCATAAGTTGTCTAAACACAATCCTATAGCAGCTGAATAAGGAAGGGTAAGTAAACAGAAGATGGCCTTTCTGTCTCTTGAAACCCACGTTAGAACAAAGGTAGTAATTAGGATTCATTTTCTGTCCTCATCAAGACAGCGCTCAGCCCTCTGCTGAGCAAGCCTTTGCGAGAGATGGCATTTTTAATCAGTGATTGATAGCACCCACAGCTTTCAGGCAGGAGAATGTTCCCAGTGACCTCTGCAGAGTTGAGGTACTGAGTTATGTTTCAAAAGCTTGACAGTGCCAAGATGTCTTTAAGCTTGCAAAGTTTTAGGACCAACATTATCAGTGAATTGGTTGATGGTTTCAAAATGTAGATTAGCTCTGATGATGGATTGGAAACTACAGGAAGAAATTATAGAGCAACCGTATTTCTGAGTTAAAAAAAGGCTTTCAGTTCTGTTTTTAGCAAATTGACCTGGCTTCATTCGTTGTCTACAATATTTTTAAAGTAACTTATGGGATTTTCTTTGAGTTTCCCAAGTTTTGTCCTTGGCTCCCATATCTTTTTACTCTGTCTCTATTTTTCCCTTGGTGTTCTTGTATGCTTTTATCTCTTAAAATACTCCCCCTTGTATGGCTGACTTCAAAATTTACCTCTTCCTGGGATTCAGATTGTGCCTTTAACTGCCCTTTGCATGGTCCTTCACATGTTAGGTAAAATAAACTCAAAATGCCTAAAACTAACTCAATACATTTTCTTCCAAACATCTTTCTATTCATGAATGACATCACATACTAGTCACCCATGCCCTAACCCAAGGTCCCATTTCCTGTTCCTCACACTATCGGGAACCCTACTGCCATCGAGCCGGGAACAATGTTCTGTGGATTCTACTTCCTAAATATCTTTGCAGATTTTCCCATCTCCGTTCTCATTGTCACTTCAGCAGGAGCATCTCTCACCTGGATTTTGCAAGAGTATCTAAACTGGAGCATCTACTATGACTGTCTAAACTCTTTTTTCATTCTCTAATTGCATTGCTAGAGAAATTATTATTCAAAATAAAACATGTGTATGATTGTGTCCCAACCGTGTTTTTGTATTTAATGGTTCCTCTTATCACCTACATAGCCCTTGTCATCCATGCGTGGTTGATGAAGCTCTTGCTGATTTAAGGGAGGACTCTCTTGCCATACCAGCTTTACATCTTCTACTTCCTGACTCTAACCCAGGGTGGTTTTTCTTTCACAGTTGTTCATAGTGCCACTGGAGCGATATATAGACTAAACAGTTGGGCTATGGTTAATTCTCCCACTTTTTATCCACATTTCTACCCAAAGATTTAACCCTGTCTGGGGTTAAATCAAGCATTAGGCAACGAAAGCTGAATCAATAGAGTTGGTCGTCACAGAAAGTATAGGTACTTGCTGAATTAGAGGTGTTCATGGGGGGCGAAAGTCAGGAAACATTAGCCAAAGTCAATGGTTTTGTGGTTGGAGTTTTCTAGATTTATAACAATGGAGGAAAAATGTGTTTCTGTCAAAAAGATCAATTCCAAAACAAATAAAAACATTATCACTCTAGCCTTAGAAAGATGCCCTCCCTTTCAGTGAGGGCCTGGGAGGAGGAAGGTCCCTGGAGAATGATGTAGGAGTGGATGACATTCAAGTTTGTTTGCTAAACATTCTTGACCTCGTGTCCTCTATAAAAATAGTTTCTTTCAGTGCAGCTGAGAAAGCTGTGATTTTGCTCTCCAGTCCATCTCGGCTGGCTTCCTTCTTCTTGTTGAAGATGGGTGTGGTTAAACTTTCAAGAAGAAAAAGGTGGCCAGGTTAGCCATCTCCCGTTCAACTGACCCAAAGATTGCCTTTCCTCCTTCCACATTTAGAATCTCCGACCAATAAAGCACATGATATAACTCACACTCAAAATTTGTGAGACTATGACTCCGAGTATAAGAAATTTTTCTGTTCCTTTTCTCAGTTTAGCCCCCTTTCCTACCTCTGACTTATTAGCTTCCACACTGCCCGGGAGCCCTGCAGTATCAGGCTGAACATTTTGATGTAATTCCACCACTGTTGCTGTAGCTATCTCAGCTTGAGGATTTATTAGTTGTGAACGTTCATTTTTGTTTTTACTGGTCCAGTGCCAGTAAATAAGTCACCCAAACCATGGCTGAGTGTCATTTGATAGGAAAAGGCTGGGATCACAAGGAAGCCTTCTGTCTTTCAACCAAAAAAAAAAAAAAAAGCTGAGGTAAGCAGTGTCAAACCCAGCTGCATCAACATGATGGTGGTAAGACAAATGAGAGCATTCACTGCTGGATACAGGGGCTGGAGGCAGAGCGCTGAAGACCTCCTCAGACCCAGCGCAGCTCAAGGATGGAAGTTGTGAGGCACTGCTTTTTCAAGCTCCTAGCTTTGATAAGAAAAATCCTCTGTTCTTGTCCTTCTTTAAGCACATAAACACAGCTCATCTGAAAGGTGACTACGGATGAAAATCTCCCTAAATCTATACACACATGAATACATATATATGTAGAGACATACATGTACATGTGTGCACACACATATATGCACATGCATATAAAAGTTTTGTTTCAGTATCATTAGAAGAAAAACATGAGGATTTGTACTCCCGCCCCCTCCTCTTTCTTGGGTTGGTGGCCCACTGGCTGGCTGGACAGCATGGGTCAGGGAGGCCAGAGTGGGGTGGAGGTTTGTTAGGGCCATCGGAAGACCCAGGGTGGAAGATGTGGAGGAGGAGGTGGAGGTCTGAGCTGGAGACAGGGACAGCTTTCTCGCCCCAGGCCGCCCTGCCAGTTCCCTCTGGCTGTTGCCTGGGTGATGGCTGGGGATTATCAGGAATGCTTGGAGACGGGTATCCTTCTTTTGGACTCATGGATGGAGCAGAAGGGGGTGGATGGCTTTTCTCTTTCTGTTTCTTCTTTTCATATTCAGCAGATTAGCTGAATTAGCGGGTTGCTGTGGCGACAACACGGAGGAGGGCTCCGCACACCTGCACCACAAACCCCAACCGCCAATGTGGACTCAGCCATCCTGGAGGCAGTTTTCTGCTGTGGGAAACACAACAACAACAACAAAAGAGGAAGGGAGAGCACATGAGAAGGGGGAGAAGAAAAGGGAGAGAAAGAAGGATGAGCAGGATAGGAATCCACAGGACACATAGATGGCTCTAAGGAAGTAGCCTTTAGGGCCTGCTGAGGTATGGCAGGAAGCAGAGAGATGGATAGCCACATCCCTTAGAGCAACCTACTGTGTACATCCTAGAGGAACAAAATCATGAAACGGAGCACTTTAAAGCGACAACTCTTAATAAGACACATGGCTGATGACTAAAGGGAAAGTTACTCTCTGACGATCCAGAAATAAAAGATTTGCTATATTTGCATGTCAACTCTCTCATGGAAAGGAGTGCATTACAATGTGTGTGTGGGGGATAACATTATGTGCTTTCTTTTTAAACTTACAAAAGGGAGAAAGAGAAGGAAGAAAAGGAGGGGAACTGATGAGCTCCCAAAGTCCAGCGCAGTCCTTGGGAATGCTTTGGCATGGCTCCAGATTCTGCTAATGAAGAAGTCAGCTCCGTGCAGTGTCCTGGCCTCACCTCTCCCAGACAGCCTGGCCCTGCTTTCAGTCTGCCCCTTCCTTCACCGGCCTCCTCCTCTTCCCATCCTATGACTGCCTTCTGCTTAATTGTCTCTTGTTTCCATTAACAAAGCATCACAATGCATTAGCCTGTCCAAAGCACTTTACAATGACAATATTTACAGAAGGTTAAATAAAATATGTATAGAGAGATTAATAGTGACTATGCAGGAGACCTTTTGAACTTTAAGCATGCTGGGTGTGTGTGTGTGTGTGTGTGTGTGTGTGTGTGTGTGTTGAGCTGGATTCTCCAGGCTGACTTAGTTATTTTCATATCTCTCAGACAATCCACTTAAAGGGAAAGGCGATTAAAGGAAACATTACTTTTTTCCCCAGGCAATGCAACTAGCAGATAGTGGGACTGTGTCTTTCACTTTCAGTATTGCTGAATCCAGGAGCATTTCCTTGGAGTAACTGCTACAACAGCCTGAGATGGGACAATCAACCATCCCATAGGCACGTACACAAACACCATTCCTGAAGTCTTTACAGATCCTCGTATCGACTATGATAGAATGTATTTAGTAAGATGATGTAATCTCTGAGTGTTAGCTTCTTTTCGTGTGTGTGTGTGTGTGTGTGTGTGTGTGTGTGTGTGTGCGCTACCTTGTAAAGCTTATAAAATAGTTTTACAAGAAAGACAGCTATACATTAGGTCAGGGGCCAGCAGACTTTCTCTGTAAAGAGCTAAATATTGTGAGCTTTGTGGTCTATACAGTCTCAGAAGCAACAATTAACTCTGCCATCACAGTACAAAAGTAGCCATAAACAACATGTAAATGAACAGGCACTGCTGTGTTCCAATAAAACTTTATTTACAAAAAACAGGCAGCAGGTCCATTTGATCCCTGAGATGTAATTTAGCAGTTCCTCCACTAGATATATCCTACGATAAATGTAACATATACTAAGCAGGTGAGGGCCCTCCCTGACTCCCTCAGAAAATGTCACTATTCCAATGCCATTCTTTCCAGTTCTTAACCTTACTAAGTACAAATAAGCAGCAAACTAGTCCTACTGAAGGATGTGTCCAACCTACTCATGTGACCAGAATTCTTGGTTCTGTTAAAAATAAATAAGAACACTGAAAAGTGTTCATATCTGAACATTTTTTACATATTTGAACTATTGCAGTATGTATTTGCCTAGTCTTATAATGTATGATCCATTGGCAAGTAACTAGTCAAACAGCTTACACTTTGAAAAAGCAAAATTTGCCCTTTGTGATGGTCATGAATTTCAAAGCCCTATTTGGTGCCCAGTTTTCTATAGAGTCTTGTGCCAAAATACCTTTTATCACAGGGAGGCAAGTGATAACATTTAAATATATTTTTTGTGGACTGGGGATCACATGTAGAAGTGGCAGCCAGAACACCCTGCCAGGTCTCCTGTGAAGGGAAGGACAGGTCCCCAGTGGATCCCGAATCTTGCAGTGTGACTTATGCCGGAGAAGCCAGCAGGTAAGGGTTGATGCCAAAATTATAAGTTAAAAATGGTTTCTTTCCTAAATGTGCATTCAGATAATTACTCCCTCGAACTTATTCTTTATTCTTAGGAGTTGCAGGTGTTATTCGTGCTTTATAGCATTGTACTCAGAATAGCAGAAGGAAGTGAGGACACATGTTTACCTCATTCCAAAGTATAAATTCCAATGTGGATTACAGTATTGAGACTTTGTATGTGGGCTTATTTAAGACTAAAGAAATTTTCTTTGGAAATTACATTGGTGTCTGATTATGGAGTTCTGAAAATTTGCTCTAGTGGAAACCAAAGGAAAGCCACCTTTGTGGATAAGGAGTAGAGATCATCCTGAAAGAAATAGACATTCCCATCGTTTATTACTAGACAATAAATGAAAATTTGGAAGGCTGAATCCCCAATGGAGTAGTCATGCTCTAGGACATCCATACAAGTCTTAGGAGCAAGAATAAAGGAAAATGATCAGAAGAATGGATATGAATTTCTTGTAATGAATTACTTGGGTAAGAAATATGAGAAAAACCTAGATTTGTTTTGGTCCAATCAGTTGAGAATTCAGATTAGTGTGATTCTTCCCAATCTAGTAAAGCCAGGAACATCAAGTTATATTATTATGTTTCCTCATTTAGATGGACCAACTTACACCTCACATCCATTAGAATTGGCTTTTATCAAAAGAACAAAAAATAAATATTGGCAAGGATAGGGGAAAAGTGAAACCCTCTATATTATTGGTGGGAATGTAAATGGGCATAGCCATCATGGAAAACAGTGCGGAGGCTCCTTAAAATATAAAAATAAAACTCTCATATAATTCAGCAATTCCACTATTGGGCATGTATCCCAAAGGAAAAGAAATCATTATGTTGAAAGAATAGATGAATGAATAAAGAAAATATATACTAATATAAACAATGAAGCATTATTTAGCCTTTTTAAAAAAAAAAAGGAAATCCTGTCATCTTGACCTTTGTGACAACATGGATATACCTAGAGGACATTATGCTAAGTGAAATAAGCCAGACAGATAAGACAAATAGTACATGATCTCAATGGTACGTGGCCTCTAAAATAGTGAAACTCATACAAGCTGAGAGTGGAAAGGCAGCTGCCAGAGGCTGGGGGGAGGGGAACAGGGGGAGGTCAGTCAAAGGGTCGATTACGCAAGGTTAATAGGTTCAGGAGAACTAGCTTCCAACATGATGTCTATAGTTAACAAAACTGTGTTGTATATTTGAAATGTGCTAGGAGGGGAGCTCTTGAGTGTTCTCACAAAAAAAAGGAAACAAAGAAAAAGAAAAGATAAGGGTAACTGTGTGTGTGTGTGTGTGTGTGTGTGTGTGTGTGTGTGTGTTTGTGTGTTTGTGTGTGTGTATGTATGTCAAATATCATATATATACTATACACACACAAATGTCATTGTAAACCTTACATATATACAATTTTTATTTGTCAATTATACATCAATAAAACTGGGGAAAATATAGGCAAATTTAAGTGTATTTCCTTATTTCTGAAGAAAGACCTAGAATGATTTAAGATTAGAAGACTCCCAACCTAGTCCTAGATTGCCTATAATTTCATGTTAATACAATGAGGAATTTTCACAAGAGAAAGTAGATGCATTCCAAGGCATCCTTTCCAGATGAACTCATCATCAGAAAGTCTTTTGGCAGAAACTTTTAGTTATCATTGATAAGGTTATATATCAGTAAAATATCACTCATGGAAATAGTGTGGACCTTCAAGAGACTTGAAGAGGCATTTCTTCCCTTGTTAAGGTTGATGCGGGAAGTGGCCATCATGGTTCAATTTTAGCACTTCATTGGGGAAATTTTAAATAGTGTGTGTTGGGGGGAGGAATAACATGTAAATGTTAAAATTTGTTTAAACTGATATAACGCCGGGCGTGGTGGCACACTTGTAATCCCAGTACTTTGGGAGGCGTAGACCGGAGGATCCGGGTTCGCGGCCAGCCTCAGCTCTCTCTCTCTCTCTCTCTCTCTCCTTGTCTCTCTCTCTCTACCTACCTAGTGAGGCCCTCTGCAACTTCGTGAGACCTGGTTTCAAAATAAAGCATAAAAAAATAGGGCCTGGGGTGTAGCGCGGAGGTAGAATGCCCCTGGGTTCAATCCCTGGTACTGCAAAAAAAA
>PVJS01011555.1:0-45547 GCA_004027185.1 Glis glis | reverse complement strand
GGTGGATCCATTCCCAGTTTTCTGAGGACTCTCCACACTGATCTCCACAGTGGTTGAACTAGTTTGCAATCCCACCAACAGTGTAGAAGAGTCCCAGTTTCCCCACATCCTCGCCAACATTTGTTGTTGTTTGACTTCTTAATGTTTGCCATTCTAATTGGGGTCAGATGAAATCTTAGAGTAGTTTTGATTTGCATCTGTCTTTTGACATTCTATGTGCATACTTCTTATAGTTGATGTGAGAATATATATAAATTCATGCTCTGAATTCACAGAGTTAGTGTCTGGTTATCCCATCTTGAAAATAAATAATATCGACTTGGGAACAATGTCAACCTGGTTCTCAGACTAATAAATTCATTGAGGTAAATGTGGCAGTCACGACAGGCATAAGGGAAATGTAGACATGGTCACCACCCTGTAGAACTTCAGTTGGCTTCAGAGCTCAGCGTCATTTCACCAACAGTGCTATCTGCCTGAGAGGACACAGGGAACATCCTCCATCTGTGTATCTCTTCCTTTAACACACTATGGGTGCTGCTTATATGGAAGAAAACTAGCATTAGATTAAAAAATATGCAAAGTGACAACAGCAGCGATGATGGTAGTACCACTCTTTTAAAAGTGTTTCCTGCATAGCAGGCATGGTGCTGAGCGACACAGGTGGCCTCCACTGAATACAGGATACCATAAGCAACACAGAGCTTGGTGGAGGAAGGAAATGATTCAGCATTGCGGCCAAGGCAATTGCTTTGGGAAATAACTAACATATCAAATATCGATTTGGTTCACAGTAATCTACTGAAGTACCTTCTGAAAATTTAAAAAAAAAGTTGAAAAGAGTAGCATTCAAGCCCAAGTACATCTAATGACTAAGTGGTTCTTCTTTTCCTCACCATGCTCCGTTGCAGGAACAACTGCTTAGGAGATGCCTCAGTCATTGATTTTATTTTTTGTGGCATTGGGGATTGAACCCAGGGGCACTCTACCTCTGAGCTAAACCCCAAGTCCTATTTTATTTTATTTTATTTTTTTGCGGTACCGGGGATTGAACCCAGGGGCATTCTACCTCTGAGCTACACCCCCGGCCCTATTTTTTATCCTTTATTTTGAAACCAGGTCTCACAAAGTTGCAGAAGCCTCACTAATTAGCTGAGGCTGGCTGCGAACCCGGACCCTCTGGTCTCCGCCTCCCAAGTACTGGGATTACAAGTGTGCGCCACCACGCCCGGCTTATTTTTTATTTTGAAACACAATCTCACTAAATTGTGGAAGGCCTCACTAAGTAGCTGAGGCTGGCTTCGAACCTGTGATTCTCCTGTCTCAGCCTCCCAAATACTGGGACTACTAGCATGCGCCACCACGCCCAGCTTCAGTCACTGATTTTTTTAAGAACTCAACAGAAACACATGATGGTGGGATCCTGGAGGAGCTGTCCATTTGACACATGCTTACATTTTACCATTTGACAAGTCAGAGTGTTGTGAAATTTGGGACTGCTTCCATTCACCAGCCAGTTTCAGAAGAGTATGTAATTTAAGTGCAGTCATATTTAATATAAGACATTAATATATGTGCATATGTATGTACATAAACAATATACATGCCAAAGACTACTTAGCCATTATTACCTGATAATATGTGCCTAGTTGTGTTAATTCATGAAAATCCCAAAGATCCCTGAAATTATACTGACATTGTATTTTAGGCTTGTATTAAGTAATAAAGCATAGAGTCATGGTAAAACATATAATTAAATTATCATAAAGCAATGCAATAACTAAAACCCATTTGCATTACCTTGAAAAGCAAATTTAACAGTTCAGTTCTTTAACTGTATAGTAATTTCAGAGTAATTAAGAAAACAGAAAAAGTGCTTATGATCTACATATGAACTGCTGAAATTCCATGACTCGTGCAAAACTCACATTAACTCTAATAATTTTATAACACTGAATTAAAATATTGCTAAATCCTTGGAATGAATCCTACTAATTCTATGTCAAGTGTAAAAGGAAGCAAAGTCTTCCACACCAGAAGATGTTTCATTAGAATCCTGGGGAAGGAGCCGGGGCTTGGTGGCGCACGCTTGTAATCCCAGTACTTGGGAGGCTGAGACCGGAGGATCTGGGTTCACGGCCAGCCTCAGCTACTTAGTGAGGCCTTCCACAACTTAGTGAGACCCTGTTTCAAAATAAAGAATAAAAAATAGGGCTGGGGTGTAGCCCGGAGGTAGAATGCCCCTGGGTTTAATCCCCAGTACCACCAAAAAAAAAAAAAAAAGAATGCTGGGGAAGGGAAAGGAACTCTCCCCTTCAGCAAATTAACAGGTTCAGTGTGGGAACCATTTGGGAGAAACGGTGAAAGGATGGCAGCATTCCCTTTGGTACCATGGCATGTTTCTTAGCAACATGGTAAAACATCTCTCCTCCAAGGAACTCTTTCAGGAAACATATGTTTATACACCATAATTTAATTCAGAAACTGGGTTTCAAATAAAGGTAGGGATATTTACATTCCTCATAATATTGAAGCTTCAGTCTTTTTTTTAAAGATTTATTTGACAGATTTTATAAAACAAGAATAATTTCTTAAGGTTGTTTCAGGCATGCAAGTCTAGGTCCAAATAAACTATAGTATGGTTTTCACATGATCTGATTTCCAGACATGTATTTGCTTTCCTTTAGAGTGGGTTTCTAGCTGGAGTGCTCTTACAGAGCACGTGGGCAAGTTGATAATGCTGGTGTCGAGTGTATCTCTCACTGTCAGTTTCTGAATGGCAGGTCATCAGGAGGGGAAACCGAAGGACCCTCAAAAGAAAAGCTTCACAAAAGATGCTATCTTCATTTCAGCCTTTGTTCTCAGAAATTTGTTCCTGCGTTCCATTTCAATAGAATGGTGAGATGGCACTGCATTCTATTGTAACATTTCTATTTTAGCCTTCTCTGCAAGTGATAATTTATGACAATGTGCTCTGATATTTTAATTCATTTGAAGGAAATGGTGAAATGAGCACGCTTTTAAGAAGTGCCTTATTATTAAAATATAGATGTATCTTCTGAAATGAAGTTTGTGATTCTCTACTGATTTCCTTCCAGCACATGTCATGCCATTTGCAAATAAGCTATTTTTTTTATAAATCATATAAATGAAAATCTATTGTGTTTTCAACAGCTTCTTTTTCTTAAATAGGAAAATGAAGTTTATTAATTGGGAATAAACCCTTACTATTCATTACATGTTCTAGATATTTCTGAATTGATTTCTATAACATATCACCCAAGATTTCTTAAAGAAAGACGTTCACATTTAGAAGCATTCAGGGAGCACATTAGAGACAATTTGGTTAGTTCTTCAAATAAAATATCTTAATTTATTAAACTTAAATGTTCCAATTTCTAATAAATAAAGAACAGAAATTAGAACATTCAAGTTAGGACTTCCTGAATTCTGATATTACAATACTCTAATCTTGTTTGATTTTCACATTTCTTGGTCACACATAAGATATATATTCAAACTATTTTATGATAACCAACTTGTCAGCAGATGGAATCTATTTTTAATTTATTTTTATTTTTATATGACACATGGAATCTTATATTTTTGTATGTTATGCCACAACTAAAAATCTTTATGTCAAAAAGTTTAAATCAAACTTCTTAATGAACATGTATTATTTGGATACACAATAAATCATAATTTTTTCATGTTATATTTATGATTGTTTTGTTTGTTCATATCATTTAAGATAATATAAAGTTTAAGTAACATGATATGATTAATTAAGAAACAAGAATATTGTATCTACTGACATAAAGTAATTCTACCTTTTTTGGATGTGTGGTACTGGGGATCGAACCCATGGGCATTCTGCCTCTGAGCTACATCCCCAGTCCTATTTGATTTGTTTGTTTTGAAACAGGGTCTAAGTTGCAGAGGGCCTCATTAAGTTGCTGAGGCTGTCCTGGAACCCTGATCCTCCTGTCTCAGCCTCCCAACTACTAGGATTACAGGCATGCAACACCATACCTAGCTCTGTAACTCTACACTGATAGCAAATGCCATGTTGCATATAAAACAAACTTCAGATGACTGTATCATATCATACGATGCAATTTAAGCTTACTGGCAGTTTACAGACATTTACTTTCTGTATTTGATATATAATGAATATGTGAATGTGAGATCACACAACTTAAATTTTTAGGAATTTTTAGTTATTTAGAATTAAAAATAATCAAACTTCACCATATTCTTGTCTTTTGTAGATATGTACCTAGGGAATTTGCTTAATGTGATGAAAGACCACATATCATATGACATCTGTCTCCACCTTGTGGTCATTATAAATATTGCTGCATTTTGATTTAGAACTACTAGACATACATAACAGGTTGAGTGGCCGTGGAATGAATGTCCATTGACATTATGTACATATGGGAAATTACGAGTGCCGATCTCAATATCACATATGGGGAAGGGGAGGGAGTGAGGAGGGAGCCAGGGGAAGCTCACCAGGTGCTGTGTGTATATATGTCACTGTGAGAATACAACGGACTGATAAAGATTTTTTTTAAAAAAAAAAAAGAAAAATATTAGCCAGGCGTGGTGGCGCATGCTTGTAATCCCAGTACTTTGGGAGGAGGAGACCGGAGGATCCGGGTTCGCGACCAGCCTCAGCTTTCTCTCTTTCTCTCTCTCTGCCTGTCTCTCTCTCTCTCTCTACTTAGTGAGGCCCTCCGCAACTTCGTGAGACCCGGTTTCAAAATAAAGTATAAAAAAAAAAATAGGGCCGGGGGTGTAGCGCGGAGGTAGAATGCCCCTGGGTTCAATCCCCGGTACCACAAAAAAAAGAAAAAATATTAATTCTTGGCTCTTTGGATCTTTACTGTGTGAGAGAAGAAATAAAAATTTCAATATTATGGAAAAATTCATATACATTATGATACCAAAGTGTCAGTGTTTCTAAAGCATTTCTTTCTTTCTTTTTTTTTCAGTACTGGGGATTGAACCCAGGGGCATTCTACCTCCGAGCTACACCCCCAGCCCTACTTTTTATTCTTTATTTTGAAACAGGGTCTCACTAAGTTGTGGAGAGCCTCACTAAGTAGCCAAGGCTGGTCGTGAACCTGTGATCCTCCTGTCTCAGCCTCCCAAGTACTGGAATTACAAGCGTGTGCCACCACGCCCAGCCTTTTCTAAAGCATTTCTAAGTCTGTCAACATTATTAGTCATTTTTTGCAAAAAAATTAACTGGGGTGCTATGTAGTTCAAATGGATACTTTGGCCTCTCTCACTTTTGGGGTGCCCTGCATTCTCCCATTTGAGTGTATTTCTCACTTTCCTAAATAAATCTCTATGTTGTAAAAAACAGTGAACACTTTGGCAGTCCATTCCACACATCTCCATTTGTAAGAATGTTAGGTACATATCACAGACAATTTCCAAGGTCAAAAAGTGAGAAAAAATGCTTTCCCAATGAGGAACTGTTATCTCCTTTCTCTGCCCGATAACTGTTTCATCTTCAGTTATAGTTTTTAGGATTCTAAACCCCAAACTTTATTCTATATTTTAAAGACAAACTTCAAGCTTCCAAACAACAACTTTTTGTTTGTGTGTTCTTGTTCCATTCGACCCAAGAGCTGGGGAGAGTGTAGGGATCAAGATACTGCTCTATGCTCAGGGGTTTCTAGTCTTCCCAATTTTGCTTCAGTGGGAAGAAGAGATTTTCACCTGAGTTTTTGGTTCCCAGTCAGATTTGTCAGTTTATGTCTGAATAAGAGAAAGCTACCTAATTATTTATCTATCTGAAACGATTTGTAATTATCTAACCTGTGCCAAAGAGTTCCTACTCAGTTGAATTATTTAAAGCCAATTTTCCAAGGGTTCTACTAACTAAACATGTGTGTCACCTTTTCATTTCATGCGCTATTCCATGCAGGACCCAATACCACAAAGAGAAATTTAAAATTCTATTGATCTGAAAACTATTCCAAAATCCAGCAGAACATACTAGTCCCTCCAACAGCCAAGCTCCTTACAATAGTACAGGTTCTTGATTTACTCATGATTCAGACACAGATTACACACTCAGCCTCTGTCCCTCCCTGCACCATAGTGACAAGCACCAAGCCAACACCTCTTGAAATGCTCACTTTGCACATCACAGAGAACTGGGTGGCACACAGATCTTTTATGCCTTTTACACAGACTGCCACTAATTGTCTTTTATCCCCAAAGATTTTGTAATTCAGTACTTATATTATGTATCATTTCAAGAAAACAGTACAACCATGAATAATTTGGGGGGTGGGGAACTGAGGTAATACTATTTCTGAGTTCTGCTACTTTCAAAGACAAACACCTATGTCAACTTTTGATGCTCCAACCTTAAGTGCCCAAAATATTTTTGGCACTTAAGTTACCTGAAGCTAAGAATTCAAATAAATTTAACATAGCTTTATGGTTTCAGTATAAAATTTCACAAAACATGAAAGGCATAAGAAAATGCTTTTGCATATGCAAAAGGCACATGCATCCAGGAGGAACTATTCTTGTGAAACAGATTTTATGCTTGGGTATATAATTAACCACTTTAAAACGAAGACACTTATTTCTCTAAAATATTCTTCAGATAAGAAAATCCTCCAGGGAACCTGGAATTCAGGAGGAGCAGTTAGAGACAAAAGGAAAGTCCACTGATAACACTCCCACCCCAGTAGCAGTTCCTCTGCTTAGGTACTGATTTTAGTGGGTCAGTTCTGGAGACCTGTATTCGCCTTGAGCCATAATGTGCCAGATGAACACTTACCTTTCTCATTTCCATTTGCATAACTGGGAGGCTTGGTTTTGTCAATGCTATTAAAGCTCTGACTTCTCCTGTTCAGATTGGAGGCTCCCTGGACCTTGCTGCTGCCGCCTGCAGCTGGCACCCTAGAGGGCCCTGGCAGCCTGAAATAGAGTAAGAAACATTACATCACTACTGTATATCTCAAACAATAAGGAGCAGGTGATTCGGAGCAGGGAAGCTAATGGGGAAAACCATAAGATGTTCTAAGACCCAGTTAGCAGAAAATGGTGGTTTAAATGATACATAGCTAAGCACAAGTTTAGAGAGTCAGAAAAAAATTGCTTCATTTTTCAGTAAGTATGCCCCCAAAGACTAGTAATAATGTAGACAAGTTAAAATGAGGCAACCTTTAACTAAAAAGTCATCTTTATTCCATTCCTGATGAACACAGTTTTGCCTTAAAAGTACTATCACAATTATAAGAAGAGCAAGGGAAATAATAACACTTGACTTGATTCAGTTCTCCGTATACTAATCTGCTATTTGCAGTTGTTTGTCAAGTTGTTCTTTTCAATATGGGGGGTTTTTGTTCATCTTAGGTAGCTATATCATAAGTCTTGTAAATTAAGAACAAGAATAAAGTAACTGAACAAACAGCAAATAGGAAACATTTATTGAATATCTAAGCTAGTTAGCTAGTCTATTAAAAATATGGTGCCAGGACCAAGGTCATGGGCTACATTATTTTTGACTGGACTGTCTGACAGGAAACCTTCATTCTCTTGTCAAAAATAAGTAACTAGACTTTAGCAGGTGATCTTGCAAGTGTGCCCACCTGATCACAGAGCAAATATGACAAAAAGGGATGTAGGTGTCAGAAGAAAATCGCTGTTGGGATAATAACAGTTTCAAATATATCTACAGTGACAGCAGTTTCAGCTACTCCTTGTACATGAAGACCAAGACAAGAGGAAATACACACAGTCCATGTTATCATTAGAGGCAGTTTGACAGGAGGTTATGAGCTATCTATCTTATTTGGACCATAAATAAATATCAATTTGGATCATTTATTATTTCACTGTTTTTCCCTTTAAATTTTCAATTATTATTATTTTTACTCTGTGATTACTTTTGCTTTATTGATTATTTTTACTTTACTAATTTTACTTTATGTGACTATTACATATTGTTTAAGTATAATAAACTCAATTCATATAATTTAAGTACTAGAAATGGAGAACTAAAATTGGCATTTTAAGATCTATTTAGAGAACAGGCTGTTGAAGTTTGCCAACGTCTTCACTAGTATTTGCTGCCACCATGTGAACATACTGTGTACTACTCTGAAAATTCCTATTTGAAAAGAAAAAGGTAAAATAATGCAGAACCTGTAAATATAGCACTGTCTGTTTTTACAGTTCTGTTTTGTGAATGGCTTATATCTGTTAGATATCAAAATTTCACAGTTCACTTGTTACAATAGTCAAGTGTTAAGTCATCGTTATAATACTACCTGTCTTCCATAGATTATTAAGAAATCAAACCTTTAAAATAGAAACACTTAAACATTTTTTTTTTTTTGGTACTGGAGATTGAACCCAGAAGCATTTTACCTCTGAGCTACACCCCTAGCCCTTTCTTTCTCTCTCTCTCTCTTTTCTTTTCTTTTTTCTTTTCTTCTTTCCTTTCCTTTCCTTTCCTCTTTCCTTTCCTTTCCTTTCCTTTCCTTTCCTTTCCTTTCCTTTCCTCTCCTCTCCTCTCCTCTCCTCTCCTCTCCTCTCCTCTCCTCTCCTCTTTTCTGTTCTTTCTTTCTGTTCGTTCGTTCGTCCTTCCTTCCTTCCTTTCTTTCTATTTTTTGAAACAGGGTCTTGCTAAGTTGCGAAGAGTTTCCCTTAGTTGCTGAGACTGGTGTCAAACTTGTGATCCTCCTGTCTCAGCTTCCCAAGTACTAGAATTACAGGTACACTACCACCCCCAGCAAAATATAAATGCTTTTTATAATAGTGACAGGTATTGTAAAATGGAATGACCATCAGGAAAACACAAATATTAGCTTTAGAAAGTGTTGATTTCTTGAAACAGTTAATAGTTTCCAAATCATAACTGTGTTTTAGAGCTTAACTACATATGGCTAATAAATATTCCCTTCAGCTATTTGGCTAATTAAAGGTTGTGTCATGCACAAGATTAGAATCTTTTCCAAATGATTCTAATATTTGACTCTTGCTCAAGTAGACCTACAAGGGTTTGTAACTATAGCATGAGAACCACAGACACTGGGGATTTATAGTATCAGTGATTGTACTCGGCAGAAAGAACTCAACTAATTAATTTAGCCAAATGTCTCAATCATAATAAATCTGAGAATGATTTCTGTAGACATAACCATAGACTAAGTTCATTCCAAACTCACATGCGTAAACAAATTTTGTCACAAAACCTGCCCTGCTTGCAATGAAACTTGACCCATTTCTAGAAAGCAATTAAAATGCATTTTAATCTTTACTGTGACCCATGATGCCAAGCGATCTTAGTCCTCAGAAGAACAAATTAAAGCAAATTAAAAAGTACATTTGCTCTCCTCATTACCCTAATTTGACAGGCAGCCAGGGCCTCCAGATCATTCATCAAAGTAATAACAAGGGAAATGAGATGAAGAAAAAAGGAGAGTATGTGAAAGAGAAATGTTCTATTAAAAGAAAGTATTTAAAATATATCGTACATGCCTGAATCTCAGAAGAAGTAATAAAAAATGCTCATTGTACGTGGCAGGTCACTGTTCCTTACACATCATAATTTATATCATTTGTTGTAATTTAAAATTAAATACCTAATTTAAATTTGTCTCTCCAGAATTATTTTAGCTACTATGGGAATTAACATCGAAAACCAAGGCAAGAGGAAAGGCACCTACCTCCGGGTCAAGGCATCAGAAGCAGTCTTGGGGTCAATCATTGCACAAAGGGGTTCATTACTGAAGCAATGACAGTAAACCACCACTGGATCCTTCCCCAGTGAGCGAGAAGGTGCGCAGTTATACAACAACCAGAGGTCAAGACACTTGCTGCGGCTTCACTCATAGCTGTCTTATGCTACCATCATGCCTCCATCAACTTAACATTAACAAAAATCAACTTCTTCTAACACATTATCATTATTTTTCAAATAGTACACACTAAACTGTCATTTATTGCATGTGTCTTTAAAATATATACATCATAAAGAATCAGAAATTCAAACTGTTATAGATGGGAACAGTCTAAGGTTGACCTTTTGCTAACTTCTCCACCCATCCACCAAAACCTGCCAATGTTTCTCAACTCTGTTTTAAAATGTGCAATAAGGAACACTTGCCCATCTCAGAATGCAATTGCAATCTTATTGCAGAACTTTCAGATTCTGTGACCTAGAAAGAATCACAGGGGCCTTAAAAAAAGTTGTTTTTTTAGCTGGGCGTGGTAGCACACGCTTGTAATCCCAGTACTTGGGAGGCTGAGACCAGAGGATCACAGGTTCATGGCCAGCCTCAGCTACTTAGTGAGGCCCTCCGCAACTTAGTGAGACCCAGTTTCAAAATAAAGAATAAAAAATAGGGCTGGAGGTGTAGCTTGGAAATTCAATCCCCAGTGCTTTTTTTTCTTTACTTGCTCTAAACCTAGAACCTGGATTTCATCCCAGCATATAGCACCATGTATAACTGAAATAGAAGAGGCCAAAGCCTTTAATCATCTAACACACATAGGCTTGTCCCTGAGACTCTGTGGAAATTCGCTCAGAAGAATTCAGTACTCTAACCTTTTCATTCAGAACTGTGTCAGTGTTTAAAAATTTTAGAGTGATAGGACAAAATATCACTGGGCATTTACTTGAATACCACTAGCAAGCAATAAATTAGAGATATTAACTGACCTAGTAGGCTTTTTTTGACTGGTTGCAATTCCACTGTGATTAGACTGAGTTGCATATCTGGCTGTCAGACTGTATGAGGAGAAACAGAGAAATTGAATTAAAGAGATTCTTTGAACATGGAAAGAAAGCACAAACTTACAAGAAAACTATGAATTAATGAAATGCAATTGGAACACATATAAACATGTATAAAGAATAACTGAATCAGAAAATTATGGTAATGCAACATATACACCATGACCTTTGATTTATGAATGCACTATGAAATAATGCAGCACACCCCTTGTAATTAAATGTAGCATTACTGATTTTCAATGTATGACTGTATGATAATAATATTTTAATAGTATTATTTCATCTTACTAAAAATTCAACCTTTGTAACTGATTTTGAAAACTTCAGAGAAACTAAAGTTTCACCTACAAGAGAGAAAATCTCTTTCCTAAGAAGGTTAAAATGATAAGAATATGAGATGACCGTCATTAATTTCTTTAGTGAACTCTTTTAATTTGCATTTTTAAACTAAATATTTTGAAAGACAAACCATTAAAAATTTGGTTTCTGTCTAATATTATTTGTCTCTACTGCTAGGCAGAAATTTTTAAAGGGAATGAACAATAAAAGATTTTATTTAAAGAAAGGTCTACATAAAAAATTGAAATATAGGTGGAATTAAATTCTTGAAATACAAGATTAACAGACAGTGGTAACAACCTCTGGGCATTCTTGAATTACATTTCTTAATGTTTTCTTAAAATCAAAATCTTTGTTCAAAGACACACAAGATAGCATTATTTAAGCCAAGTTTTGAAAAGTAACACTTTATAAACCAAAATGCAAATTTGTACAGTAAGTTAAACTGATATCTGAGTTATTAAGAGTGGGGAATTAGTGTTCTGAAGGATAGTTAGACTCAACAGACCCAGTGTGTGTTCACACATCTGTGGTGGTCCTGGGTTGATGCCTATATGGAAGGTCACTGCCCAGGTGAATTGATGGCTGCACCTCCACCCAGGTACTGCGTATGCACAGTCTGCAAGGGTCCAAGGAGACAGCAGCAGCATGGGGTGTTGGAATCAGGGTGGGTAGGGCCGCAGGGATCCTTGCTGCAATTGGTCCAGTTGCTTTGCTGACCAGCAGAGGGTATTTCATTCAAGGGGAAGATTGCTTAGGATAATGATGTTTCCTAAGTTAATTCCTACTTCTCTGAGTTAGTCTAGTGGAACATGCAGGTCCTTAAAACTGCCTGGCGTGAGAGGAATACATTCTCAGATGGAGGGAATTTCAGGTTCACAGAGCACTTGTTTTTCACATTGGTCATGTTTTATATTGTTATTTGCATATAATGCATTCTGTATTTTAGCTACACTAAGACAACTGGCTACAACTGGCCAAACTACTTCAGTAGCAATAATATCAGAGAATAAATGAAAAGTAAAAAATTAAAAAAAAGATCGGTCTCAAAATGCAATGAGATATTAATTTTAAAAATTGACCTTAAGAAAAGCACCCAAATGAAGAAAAATACTTTGTGACCTCCTCAGCTAACTTGTCAGTCTAAGTGGAAGAGTGCCACCTAAAGTTCAACTATCTACCTTGTCTTAAAACTCTGACTGGAACCCAAACATAAGCAGTAAAGACGATAACCAAACGCCACACTTTCTTTCAGGGAATGAAGCTACCTCATTGATTTTCCTCTCCATGTTTTAGAGAAATAGCATAATACAATTTCTAGTACAAAAAAAGCAACAAAATTATCCAGAGAGGTTAAGTGATTTAGCTAAAATCAGTTTGGTTTCACAACCCATGTGTGTTTTCTGATTTATTATGAAACAATACTCTACTTGCTGCCTCTACTTTTCTAGCACATCCTTTCACTGTAATGCCTTGAAATATAACTTCTTCCATGCTTCCCCTGCACTGTGAAGCTGTTATCTTGAAGAACATCAGAAATTTTTCAGTTCTCACTGTGTTATAATATGTTTAAATTTGACCATGTAGATTCTTACATTTTTTTTAATCTTTCCCTTTCACAGACTGTCCTGCCAATACCGTCACCTGATTACCTGATTAGTCAATCATAATTCTTGTCCATTTTCTTTCCTTAAGTAAGCCTTCTTCTTCTTCTCTCTCTCTCTCTCTCTCTCTCTCTCTCTCTCTCTCTCTCTCTTGTTTTTGTTTTGCCTTTGGTACTGGGGATTGAACCCAGGGGTGTTCTACCGCTGACCTACATCCCCAGCACTATTTTATTTTGAAACAAGGTCTCACTAAGTTTCCGAAGGTCTTGCTAAGTTGCTGGGCTGGCCTTCAACCTACGATGCTTCTGCTTCAGCCTTCCAAGTACTGGGATTACAAGTATGCACCACCAAGCCGGCTTCCTTTCCCAACTCTGAGAGGCATCATTTTTCCCTACAAACGGTATATTTTCTTTCCTCAAACACCTTTATGCATTCTTTAACTGATCTTCAAGCTCACCACACCAAACTCACTATTTACATACTTTTATCTAATTTGCTCTTTCCCTTAATTACTTTATTTCTTCTATTCATAGAAATAAATTCCCTTAGTGATATGAACTTGAAACTTTAAGAGTTTACTTCTCCCTTTTCCCTTTCAATTATTACAGACAAAAAAATCAATACCCAGGAATCTGTTTAGACTGCTACAAATCCATTTGCATCTATATCCTCCTTAAGTCCCATATTTATTACATTAATTCAAGCTCTCAACACTTCCCACAACACCTCTGGACTAGAGGAATTAAAAAAATTTTACCGCTTATCTTATTCATTCTCCAGAATGGACAATCAGGACTAGAAAGGACAACAACATGTATCTAGGCTTGTCTCCTGATTTTATAGGTGATGGAAGAAAAGCCCAAAGAGATAAAAGAGACGGCATATTAGTGGCCGATTCCAAGTAAATTTTAACATTCAAGGAGCTCCACAGTATGTTCTTACATTTGCACCCTTATGTTCCACTGTCTTTGTCATCTAATAAATTTTCTAGGGAATAGGAGAGTTCTTACCATTACCCAACACTACTTGTACTTTGCTATTTTTCTGAGCCTTTCCTGCTGCTGTAATTCCTATGGGAATACTTTCTACCTGTGTCTATCATACCAAATTTTCTTGGCTTTTAAAGAGATAGAATTGACACCGAGACCATACAGCAATTTCATCTTCTCCTAGACCTAGACTTCTAGATATTAAATCTCTCAACTTCTGTAACTCCTCTTTTACCTTCCAATGTAAAAAAAAACATTAACTTTAGTTAAACTTATAAACATAGCAAGGTTTCTTCAAGATAATATTTTCATTTGAATTGTTAAAAAGGATAGACAACTTATTTGAAAATTTACCTAAAAGTACACTTGAAACATTTTATTCATTTTGACAAAAAGACACTGAATATTTCTTATCCTTTTTTAAGGAATAACATCCCTAGTACTTCCTTTGTTCAATAAAGTGTACCTAGACTATCATAGATACTGAGGGTTTGCCTACTTTTTCTTTATAAGGAAGGAAACTAATATATTTGAAAAATAAATAATACATCACCAAATCAATAGCATAATTGTAGTAATACGGAGTATTCATTAACACAATTTTTGGTTGGACAACAGAGACATTTTTTAAAAACTTGTATTTCAGGAATACAATAATAGAACATAAACTTTGGAATGGTCAACACAACAAATGACTCCATTTTTAACAAAACAGTTGCAAGAAAAAAAATATGGAGAGAAAACCTATAGGGTCTTAAAAGAACCTAGAACTTATTGTCACATATAAAAAACCTTATGTGGATCCAGACTCACACAAACAACTGTTAGACATTTATGAGGAAATCTTAGTACCTGGATATTTAATGAAACTAAGCAATTACTATTAATTAATTAATTTTTTTTGCAGAACTGGGGATTGAACCCAGAGGCATTCTACCTCTGAGCTACACTCCTAGCCCTATTTTATATTTTAATTTGAAACAGGGTCCCACTAAGTTGTGGAGGGCCTCACTAAGTAGCTGAGGCTGGCCGCGAACCTGCTTCCAATCCTCCTGTCTCAGCCTCCCAAGTACTGGGATTATAAGCACACACCACACCTGGCTAATATTAATTTTTAAATTGTGATAATTATATTGACTTGTAACTACGTTAAAAAGAAGCTATCAGGGCTATCTATATCTCAGAATTGTTTATATAATGTTACTGAATAGTTGATCCAAAATAAATAGTGAAATTAGGAGTATGGAATGGTTGATAATAAATGAAGCAACGTAGGTTGTGAGCTGAGGAAAGGTTGATTCTGACAGATGGGTACATGAGGAATTTAAATGAAATTTAGTATGTTAACAAATAATAGGTAGGAGAAGAAGTATTTTTATTATTGTTAACCTGTAGAAAGTAGTTACTCTGCCAAGTACAACTGCCACAAATGCTTAGTATATTGAAAATAATTAATATTCATTATAGCTGGCTTTTTGATGGAGTAACATCACCAATCTGAGTCTATTTACTACTGCAGAGAACAAAAAATACTATTGCATAAATGAACTTATTGATTTGATCAATTCTATTTTTCTTTTATTTTTCATGATCCAAGCTATTAACAGACCATGTTGTATATATTCACATTTCTAACAGCTGCCTGATCAAAATGTCTGGCCTGTAATTACATATGTCTCTACCAATCCCAGATGTTTATAGATCAAGAAGCAGTGTCCTTGGAAGAACAATTTTTTTGTATTATTTTGCTGACTGTACTGTAGCATCTATGAGGAGACCAGTGGGTAAAGTATAAGGTTTTCATAATACCTAATATTAATACTGTATAATTTTCAAGGAACAGTGTATATCTGTATGTACATGTATGTTCATGTGTAGAGATGTATAATTTAATTATGATTTTGTAACTTGCTGTTCTAATTATAGTTTTTTTGCCAACTTGCTTTCCTCTCTTTTGTAATAACATGTAAATGTCTTTTACCTCTCTCTATTTCTTTTTCCTCATTTGAAGACAGAGGACAATATAGGAGGCTTTGTTGAGTGTTTGTAATCAGTTATCCAAAAATTAAGTTATTACTTCAATCTTAAAATCAGTGATATTCTAGGGTGGACAGAAATCACAAATCCTCAGTTTCCACATTCTCCTTCCTTTCTCTCCATTTTTCTCTCTCAACCTCTTACATGGTCATTCTCTTTATCTCATAATTCTTTTGATCTGACTCAAAAATCTTTGTTTCTTAAGAGTGCCTTCTGTTTTTTCCTAATGTTTTTCTTTATCTCCATCTCTCTAGGGAGCAAAAAACATTTTCTCCCCACAGTACTCGTAACGCCATTTCCCAAGCCTTAAGGTTATAACAGATTAGTGACAAGGCAGGTGTGTGGGCACGGCTAACTTGCAGTACATTAGTAAAACAGACACAGGGGACATGTAGACACAGCTCTGAGGCGAGTAGGGATAAATAAACAGAGTCTAAAGACCAATAAAGGAGTTTGCAGACATCTGAGTTGATGATTGTATCTTTCCCCCTGAAATGTTGTCAAACGAGACTCCTGCCTAATGGGTGGGAAAGAAAAATGTCAGAAACAAAAGCACAAAAGAAATAAATGTTTTGGGACTCACTGTGAGTTCTACTAAAGAAAGTATCTTTATCATCTTTCTGGCAAGGTGGAATATCAAGGGAGCGCTTTCCATTTTCCTGAGCATGGAAGGAAAGAAGATACAACTGTATACAATTTTTATTTATTTAAATATGGAGCTCATCTGGTGTTCAAAACACAGCAGGATCCAAATGCCAGAACTTCCTATTCCAGATTCAGTGTAAATTCCCATGTGGAACTGTAACAACCATTTATTATAAGAAAAGAAAGCTTCTCAAAGTAAACATGTCCTCCATTGCGGTTACACATTTTTACTAATCACTAGAGCCTTCCTGCTCAAAATGTGGTCTGCAGACCAATAATACTGGCATCACCTGGGACTTGTTAGGAATACAGAATCTGAGGTCCCATCCCAGACTTCCTGAATCAGAATCTGCATTTTAACAGGATCCCCATATTTCTATGTATAATAAAACTAGAGAAGCTGCGTTCTGCAGAACACCAAAAAATGTCTCCTTGGAGGGAGAAAAATGATGGTTTTCAAAGTCAGACAGCATAATGTGAACATCTTAGGCCATTCCTCTTCCAGCACCTTGTCCATCATACCATTGATCTGGATGTCAGCAACCCCCTTTTAGAAATCCTCACCTTGTTGAGCTTTTCTGATACAACAGGCACTATTCCTCTTCTCAAAGACAGGTTCACTCACTGTCCCCTCTCAAAACTTGAGGCGATTGATCATGTTTCTTTTGTGTGTGTGTATGTGTGTGTGTGTGTGTGTGTGTGTGTGTGCATGTGTGGTGCTGGGGATTGAAGCCAGGGGCATTCTACCTCCAAGTTACACCCCAAGCCCTATTTTTTAGTCTTTATTTTGAAACAGGGTCTCACTAAGTTGCAGAGGGCCTCACCAAGTAGCTGAGGCTGGTTGCAGACCTGAGATCCTCCTGTCTCAGCCTCTCAAGTACTGGTATTACAAGCGTGCGCCACCATGCCCAGCTTCTTTTCTTTTTTAATTTTTATATACTTTTATTGGTGAATGGTAGTCTCACATCATATTGTAGTTCAGAGTGATAGGGACATACATGCACAGTGAACTTGGTGACCTTTACCCCAGCTCCCTCCCCACTCCAAAATAAAGAGGGAACATGTCCCAAGTTGTTTAATGTATATTTTTAAAACCATCATCCTGACCTCAGCCAATCTATCATCCATTCCTTTTATAGCAAATGTATATTTAATTTGTTTTTTGTGGTACCAGGGATCAAACCCAGGGGCATTCTATCTCCAAGCTACACTCCCAGCCCTATTTTATTTTTATTTTGAAACAGAGTCTTGCTAGGTTGATGAGAGTCTCACTATTTGCTGAGGCTGTCCTTGAACCTGTGATCCTCCTGTCTCAGCCTCCCAAGTACTGGGATGACAGGTGTGCACCACCACACTCGGCTACACAAAATGTATATTTTAAACTCCAATCTCAATCCAAAACTTTAGAGCCTCCTTTCTGAATATTTCTTTGATATCTCCTAGATATTATATCTAGACCACATCATAATTCATCAGGATAAATGGCTGTCTTCTAAACAGACTGTGTTATTCTTTTGGGCAGGAATTAAGCTATGTTCATTTTTGTATTCTTAGTCCCTATCATGGGGTTGTAATTGCTTGATTGACATTCAATACACAGTGGCATTATCAAACTATGGCATGCTGTATCTTTATCTTCTAAGCAAGGAAAATTATTCCAAGAGTGGAATTACCACAAACATGTGTAAAGAGGGAAAGAAAGACTGTAGTTTTTATTGTATCCTTTTCAAGTGACCAGAATTTATATTCATTTTTTTTTTGCAGTACCAGGGATTGAACAGGGGCATTCTACCTCCGAGCTACACCCCCAGCCCTATTTTTTATTTTTTATTTGGAAACAGGGTCTCACTAAGTTGCAGAGGGCCTCACTAAGTAGCTGAGACTGGCTGCGAACCCAGATCCTCTGGTCTCAGCCTCCCAAGTACTAGGATTACAAGTATGCGCCACGACGCGCGGCTTATTCATTTTTTAATTTATTCTTCACAACAGTCCTGTACAGCTGATACCATATATATGACTGACAAATATGAAGACCAAAGCTTTTAAATATAAACTTATGTGTATAGGTAATGCATCTTTTAAACTATAGTGCTGAAACTGAACTTAAATTTGTAAAATTCAAATTTTCTGTGCTATGTGCTATTATACCATATTGTCTTCTAGAAGCTGATTATCAGTTGAAATATTTTCATGCTTCTTTGGTTATCAATTCATCACCTGTTGAATTTATGAAGATTCCCAGGACATTATAATAATTCTTTTGTACTGCCTACAGAATATTATCTCTTCCAGTTTCAAATAAATGAATCTACTTTCAACAGATGCTATTTAGAATTCTGATAGATAACATTAAAGAACTTTACTCAACAAGTCACTTTATTTAGAAATCTGGAATAAACAAAACCATTTTAAAGGGTAAAATAATTTCAGTATGTATGTAACTGTCCTCACAATCAAACATTATTATTAAATTTTTAATTACCGGGGATTGAACCCAGGGGCATTCTACCTCCAGACTACACCCCCAGCCCTATTTTTTATTCTTTATTTTGAAACAGGGTCTCACTAAGTAGCTGAGGCTGGCCGCGAACCTGCATCCTCCGGTCTCAGCCTCCCAAGTACTGGGATTACAAGTGTGTGCCACCAAGCCCAGCTCACTATCACTTTTGATGTTACTCAAAAGCTCACAGCATGGCCTTGAAAAGTATAGTGATGGAGCTTTTAACTCTCATTCTTGGTCTCCATGTTTAAATTAACTTGGGAACATGATTTCTTGAAAATGAATACAACTAAGATTTATTCTCTTGAAAATTTTCCTGGAAATTATTCCCCATCTGTGCACTCTGATGTCAACAATATGAACCCCCCGGGAGGACCTAGCCATAGAAAAAATCATCAGAAACCACCACAATAGGACATTCAAGGGCTATTATTTCCAAAACAACACACTGGGTGGACCTTCTAGAACCTGTAACTCTCAATACTGTACATAACTAAAAAAAAAACTTATTAAATTTATTAAATTAAGGATTTGTATTTTGATGTATAATATAGTAATTAAATGAAAATATATTTGGACATGCCATATTATAGAGGATATTTATTAATATAGTATATGCCAACCAGAGTTTTGCATTAAATTCATATTCTAAAGTTTGCAAATAATTTGAAAGAGAAGGATAAAATGTCTCAGAGGATGAGGCCTTTCTCCACAGAAAAACAATTTGTCTTTAAGAAAGTAGAAAAAGCTACATAGCAAAACAAAGGAAAAGAGCATTCTCCTTGTTCACTCACTAAATTTGACCATAAATGTTTGTGATCCAGAGTTTGGGGCCGAGTTCTCGTTTTCCCTTAGCTCTATACTCTTTCCCCGAGTAATCTTTTCTATTTCTACTGTGTCAGTCAATAAAGCATTGCTAAGTTAATGTTCCCAGGTCTTTATCTCTGGCCCTGGCCACTTTCCTGGACTCTAGAGTCACATCAGAAAAAGCCACCATTTAGAAGCCCCATTAAAATCTCAAACCTCCAAAGGCCAAAGCTGAACTTTCCCCTCTCTACCTTGTATTTTATCTTCCAACTTATCTGTTTCCATCATTTTTATTGAAATACATCATCATTCAATTAGTCAACAAAAATAGAAATGAGAGCTACCTTGCCACCAGGACAATTTTTTTAAGTTATAAATAGCCTCATTTTTCCTCTGTTAAAAATTCCCAAAGCATTTTTCCTTTACATTCAGGAAATAAGTCTAGGTATAGAATTTACAGCCTCCATAAATGGGCCTCTGTCTGATTATTAAGTCTTCTCTCTTATCACACCTGTGACAATTTAAACACAGATATATAAGAAATTATTCGATACTCTTTCCACTGAGAGGGAAAATCTTTTTTCCTATCCATCCCATTAAAATCTGGATGGGTTTATGACTGCTTCAACTAACAGAGTCATCACATAAATAGTATAAAGTCCTTGAGAGTGTTCTACTGGAGTGGACTTGTGTAGCTGCAAGATCCGTGAGTAAAGAACTCATTGTGAAAGTGGCTTCTCTAAGCAGAGATGTTCTACCTCCAGCTATTCCATCCTTCCCCAGTGGATGCCCCAGTCATAGTGAAGAAAAGATGAACCATACCCCCTCTGTGCCCTGTCTGATTCCCCGGGTTATAAAATACAGGAGCAAATTAAAATGGTTATTGTAGCCAGGTGTGGGAGCACACACCTGTAATCCAAGTCCTTGTACTTGGGAAGCTGAGACAAGGAGGATAGCAGGTTTGAGGCCAGACTCAGAAACTTGCGTCAAAATAAAAATAAAAAAGTCTAGAAGGGCTAGGGGTGTAGCTCGGACATAGAATGTCCATGGGTTCAATTCTCAGTATCAAGAAAAAGTTATTGCCGGGCTTGGTGGCGCATGCTTGTAATCCCAGTACTTGGGAGGCGGAGACCAGAGGATCCGGGTTCGTGGCCAGCCTCAGCTACTTAGTGAGGCCCTCTGCAACTTCGTGAGACCTGGTTTCAAAATAAAGTAGAAAAAATAGGGCCGGGGGTGTAGCTCGGAGGTAAAACGCCCCTGGGTTCAATCCCTGGTACTGCAAAAAAATAAAAAAAGTTATTGTTTTTGCCCACTAGATTGTAGAACACTTTTTTATGTGATTTATTTTTTATTTTATACTTTTATTGATGCATTGTAATCATATATCATAAGGTTCAAAGTGACACGTATATCCATGTTTATAGCAGCACAATTTACAATAGCCGACATGGAACCAACCCAGGCATACAGTAACAGATGAATAGGCAAAGATAATGTAGTATATACACAAATGGAATTCTACTCAGCCATAAGGAAGAATAAAATAAGGCTATTTGTAGGAAAATTAATGAAACTATGAATATATTATACCCAGTGAAATTAGCCAGTCTCAGAAAATCAAGGGTTGTATGTCTTCTTTCATGTGTGGAAGTTAGAGAGAAAATGGGAAACATAAGGGACGTGAAATAATGGAGAGAGAGAATCCCCTGTAGAGTAGGGGAAAAGTGTTAAAGGAGGGAGAGAGAGGAGGAGGGTATAATGGTTTGAAAATAGAATGCCTCCTAGCCCTCATGGAAATGGGGTGGCAGTGTTGGAAGCAGGGCTTGGTTGTAAACTCAACAGTGGGTAAATCCATTGTAATGGATTTATCTTGGAGGTGGCCTGGGCTGGTAGGGTTTTACTGTAGAGAGTGGGTCCCTGGGGCTGAAGCCTTGAGGATTATGTATGGTTCCTCCTCCCCATGATCTCTCTCTTGCTTCTGGCCTCCATGATATGAGAGCAAAGCCTTGAGCTCTCTCTCTGCTTTCTGTCACCATGCCCTGAGATCTGCGGTCCCTGGCCTCACATGGACCAAACTCAACATCTCCAAACCTTGAGCAAATAAATCTTTCTTCTCCTAAGTTGCATGGTCAGTCTTTGGATTATAGCAGTAAAAATGCTGACTAAGACAGAAATTAGTACCAGAGGAATGGGGTCACGGCTTTATCAAAGTCTGACCATGTGGATTATGAGTCTTTGGAACTGTTTTGTGAAAGGAAATTAGGAGGACCAGAATATGGCTAGAAAGGTGGATGGTAGAAATTGTGCTCAGGAGATTTTGGAGGGCAAAGAAGACTCCATAGGAAAATGTAGTAGAGGCCATGTGTGTTACCCTTTGGCAAAGAACTTTACCTACATTTTGCCCATGTCCTGAAATTTTGTGTGAAGCTAAACTGAAAGATGATGGGCTGGTTAAACTGGCAATGGAAATCTCAAAACAGCAAAGTATCCAAACTGCATTATGGACATTGATGTTCCTGTTCAGTGAATTGTACACCAAATTTTGGGAGCAGAAAGTAAAGCAGAGAGACATTATAGATTTGCAGTTTGGCTGGAAAAGCATGTGTAAAGCTGGGGCCCAGAGAGATGATGTTGTAGAAGAAAGTAAGATGGCTGAAAGGAAGGAGTGGCCATGATGGGGGTGGGGCCAGAAATGGCCATGATGGAAGCGGCTGATGGAGTTGGGGCCAGAGGTGGCCCAGATGGATATGGGCTCAGCTGTGGCCTGGATGGAGTGGGGCCTGTAGCTGTGATTGAAAAGGGCCCAGCAGCAATGATTAAAGAGGGCATGACTACCTTTCCTGTTGGCAGTACAACTTGGTGCTCATGTAATGCTGGCTTTACTGGAAAAAGGGTGTCATGGATGCTTCACCCAGATTTCAAAGGAAGTCCTGGGATTCAGGCAATGTGTGGTATGGTTGGAATCCCTGCAAGCAGGCCAAAATAGGGCAATTTGTGAAGCTGCTAAGGTGAAGCCAAGGTTGCAGGAAAACCCCCGATTTAGAAATGCCAGAAACATGGAAGGAAAGGCTGTAAGCCATGGAGCCAAGCTGGAAGAGTGAGTACATTGCCCTTTGCAATCAACCAGGCCACAGGGGCAGGGGCTTCCAAGGCCCCTTGGAAATCGCATCTCACCACCATGTGCCCTGGATGCCAGAAATGGAGCTGCAGGATCAAATGCTAGTCCTGCCAGATGTTTATACTGTTTTGGTCCCATTCCTTCTTTCTATGGCCCTATTCTTCCCTTTGGTAATGCAAATGTTTACTCTTTGCCATTGCATATTGGATGCATGAACCTTGATTTTTCTTATTTTCATTTTCCTTTACTGGGGCTCACAAGAGTTCATCTTGAGTCTCAGAGGAGACTTTGAACCTTGGGACTTTTGAGCAAGGCTGAACTGTTAAGACTTTGGGAACTCTTGGAGATAGACTAAATGTACTTTGCTTTGTGAGGTAGCCATGGGGTCTGGGGGGCAGGTGCAGAGTATAATGATTTGAAAATAGAATGGCCCCCTATCCCTCATGGAAACAGGTGGCAATGTTGGAGGAGGGGCTTGTTTGTAATTTCAGCAGTGGATATATCTGGGTGGTGGTCTGGGCTGACAGGGTATGGCTAGAGGCAGAGGGTCCCTGGGGCTGCAGCCATGGTGATATATGGTTCCTCCTCCCCTTTCTTGCTCTCTTGCTTCCAGCCTCCACGATGTGAGACTGAAGCCTTGAGCTCTCCTTCTGCCCACTTCCCACCACCATGTCCTGAGATCTTCAGTCCCTGGCTTCACAAGGACTGAACTCAAAATCTCCAAACCATGGCCAAATAAATCTTCCTTCTTCTAAGTTACATTGTCAGGTCTTAGGATTATATCAGTGAGAATGCTGACTAATACAGAGGGTGAGAGAGGACTAAATAATACTAGGGCAATATATGAAGATTTTACTAACATGGGTGGGGAGAAAGGAGGGAGGAACAGGGTGGGATGTGGAGGGAAATAAACCAAGAGTTGTGTGCATGTATGTTTTTATCACATTAAACCTTACTATGATGTATAGTTGCATACTATAAAATTCCTTTTTTTTGGAAAAAAGAAAAAACTGGGAATAACTTACCTATAAGATATATTATGACTAAATATATTTTTAAACTGTATTTATACTATATGCCCTGTGATTGCTTGGGATAGAAATAAACCATATATTCAGAATTAAGATTTCCTTAAACCAGACTCTTCCTTTACTATAAAGATCTTCCCTTCTGCAGGAGCCTTACAAACTTCTATAAAATGACAATTGACAAGTTAATAACTCTAATAAAGAGAGAGTATGTACTTATGCAAATAACATCTTTTGTCTTTCAAAGCCACATGTTCCTTCAAAAAATACTTGAGACATTTTACGACTCTATGTACTTCAGAATATATGACAAATACTTGACCCCTATACTTAGATTTTGCTGAGAATTCACTGAAGAAAGTTACTCACTAATTCATAAGTGAGTCAGAAGTTTAGCTTTGTTCCACATATGCTTCTTTTTAGTAGCTGGGTGCCTAAAATATCATCCCAAATGCATTTAAGACAGGTTACTGCAATAACTTATCCCATTAGTGAAATATGGTCTGAAAATATATTATAACTTCCATCTTATCTTAAACTTCTGAAGACAGTTAATAAGGCCACCTGCATGGTCTGCTTTTGTGAGGTCTCAAATCAGTAACTAAAGAGGGAGATGCCTATATAAGATATTCCAGCATCAAAGTCACTTGCTCTTTTAGCAATGTCAAACTTCACGATTAAAAAAAAGAAAAAAAACCTCAGGAAACCAGGCTCACATTTCTCTCACAACGTCATCATAGATTAGATTTTCCATAATGCCTTTGCTTACACATAGGTCAGCAGTTCCATGGAACTCGTTCCAATTTTCAGTATGGAGCAAAATTACATCTCAGAACATTGAGAGCTCCATTACAAAGGTTTATTTCAGTGCAACCACCTTAAAAAAACTGTATCCTGAAGAATGGACAAAACTATTTTTTAACCACAAATTTAAACTAATTTAAGCAAGGACCACCCAGATTAGTGAAAAACTGGATTATTTAATACTTCCAAAGACTTAAGAATTATTGTAGTCACCACAGACTATGTTAACAAACTATTTTAGTACATATATTCATGAAAATGATCATTAATCATGACATTTGTAAAATAATTATATATGCAGAATATTTTATTGAATCTTTATAACTGGGATGCTATTACTTTATAGCAAAGCAAATATAATTATCAGTTTAATCAGTTTTATATTATTAAAGGGGCTGGGGTCTCAAAACACTTCCCATGTTAGCTTTAGTTAAGCCTGACCCTCATCCTTACAGGGAGAGAAGGCTGATTTAAAAAAAAATCTATCTTATGGAAATTTTTCTTTGGATTTCTTGTTTAGCACAATTCACAACTGCCAAATTATGGAACCAACCTAGGTGTCTGTCAACAGATAAGGAGATAATGAAAATGTGGTATATACACACAATGGAATTTTACTCAGTCATAAAGAGGAACAAAATTAAGTCATTTGCATAAAAAATGGTGGAACTAGAGAATATTATGCTAAGTGAGATCAGCCAGCTTTGGAAAGTCAAGGGTCATATGTTTCTCTCATATGTGGAAGCTAGAGAGGAAATAGAAAACAAAAGGGTCTTTAGATAAATGAGGAGGGAGACCATCAGAATAGGGGAAGGGATTGAGGAAGGGAGGAGGGGAGGGGAAAAAGGAGGACTGATGAAGTAAACAATTCAAATAATGCTATGTGCATATATGAAGGTATAACTATCAATCTGTATGGGGAGGGTGGGAGTGGGGCGGGATCCAGAGGGAAGCACACCAAGTGCTGTGTGCATGTGTGTTTGTATCGCTTTGAACATCACCATGATGCATACGATGAACCAATAAAGGTATTAAAAACATAAATAAAAATGATGAGGACAATCCATAAAAATCTATTTTATGATGCTAAAATGTCAATCATAAGGGGGAGGCAGTAGGAACGGTAAGAAATACTCTTTCCTATTCATATTACAGGAAAGGGGCTATGAAGAGGCAAATGTTGAAAGTGTGCTTTATAATGAAGATAGGACCTCAACCAATGGTGAGTGTCTCATACACAAGACTATTTCAGTTGCCAAAATGTACGCTCACCTAGACCCACTACTGTGTGCACCTAGTTGTACCCTGATTACAATTTAGTTTTCCATCTATATCTGACTACACAAAAATAATTCAGTGGTCATATTGACATGATTTTTATAGTTTTTAAGACAGTTGCATTTTCCATTATAATGCAATAAGTTGATTTTTTTCAGTAGGAAACAGATTAATATATAATAATTTAATATGATATAAAATCACAAATAAAATAATCAAGTCTATACTATTAGTGTTCTGTTTGAGAAGAGAATTCCTTATAAATACTAAAAATGAAGTATCTATCATTAGAATCAAATTTCTAGTGTTTGGGAGAAAATACACATAAAACCTAGAAATGGGACATTGTATTTATTTATTTTTTGTTCTGTTTTTGTGATACTGCAGATTGAACCCAAGGGCATTCTACCTCTGAGCTACACCCCCAGCCCTATTTTATTCTTTATTTTGAAACAGGGTCTCAGTTGCGGAGGGCCTCACAAGTTGCTGAGGCTGGATCCTCCTGTCTCAGCCTCCCAAGTACTGGGATTACACGTGTGCGCCACCATGCCCAGCTTAAATGGGACATTTTAAATAAATTTTAAATAAATTATGAATTACAAATTAGTTTTCCTGAATCATAGATCTATGATGATACACATTTCACATTTTAAGAAAGTTGGCAATTGTAAAACTAAACAAAAACATCGACCCACTGTTGTTTATGTTTTGGCATTTATATCCAAAAATCATAACTTAAATTCTCTAAATTAAAAGTCAGCCTGATATTTAAAGATGTATTTTCATTCTCATAATTCTTTTGGAAAAATAGAGCATAATTAAGAGAGTTTCATTCATACCCAGAAAGCTGATCTCAGCTGACTTTGGTTTTAAGGAGAAAAAGTTGTTAAAACAAAGAATATCTCCATGCCTTTTGCAACCCAAATATATATATTATTCCATTCTCCCTAATGTGATGCCACTAGTGTGTTAATGAAGAAATATCAAAGGTTTAAGTTCATAACATGAAGGAAAACAGGAGCGAGTACAAGAACCATTGATGAACAAGAGATTGACAAATTTTGGAGAAGCAGAATAAACAGAGGAAGGTTAATGAAGAGTATGAGAAACCTCACCCTGTGTACACATGGAAGGAGGACTAGTATAGAAGAGAAGGGAGGGAAGCCAGACTGAGAAGTTCCAGATGAGATGACATGGCTATAGAGCAAAATAACAATTAAATGTCTGTTGATCACTATCTGTGACCATTCAATAGCCAGATAGTTTTACAGGCAAAACCAAACAAACACAACAAAACAAAAAACAAACTAACCTTCTGAATAAGCAAGAATTATTTTAAACTATTATAAATGAATAATCCCTGAAGAAAGATGCTGCATGCAGAATGTCTTAGTTTGCTTGGACTGATGCCCTGGAAGCATCATAAAACGAGCTATGGCCCGTATTCAAAATTATCTGCCATTTTGTACTTAAATTCAAGGAAATATAAATATTCTCTAGACTTTCAGAAAGGCCTCAAAAAGGATAGAATCAGATATGTCTTGATTCTATAGAACATACTATGAAATGTATGTTTATTATATAAACACGCCATTGGTTTTTGACTTTTGCAGTCAACCTATATTATGATGTGTAAAGATCATTTATGTGTACAAAATAGAATAATAATCTTATGAACAATGAAAATGAAAGTATGACTGAGGTTGGAAATTGTCTGTGCATAGGGAAAAACTGAACAAAAGTGTTACATCCATGTTTTAGAAAATAGAATGCCAAGAGATACTATATAGTTGTTTAAAAAGGAAATAAAGATGTTATGTCATTATATAAATTTACAAAGTTAACCAATAAAAATCTAATAGGGTAAAATATAGGTACATTAGCAGCATTCCTAGAAGGACTGGTCCATATTTGCTATCTCTTTGGTTTAACTGATAAAAATTGTGTATCTTTCCCTAATTCCTCTCTCATATTCCCTATTGAACAGATGACAACCAAGTAACCATGGTAACCACTCCACATAAAAGGTTCTTATCAACATCTCCAGGACAAAATGCATGGGTCAGTTCTCAGTACTCATCCTTCTGATCTGCATCATATGATGCAGTTGAGGTCCCATAGATAAAAGTGACAAACACATGTTCTATAGCCAGATTTCCTGTGTTCAATTTACAAGATTAGTCTCTGTGAAACTTTGTGCAATTTAATCGACTTTTCCATTTTCAGTGATTTCCATTTCCTTGTCTGAGAAGTAAGACTAATACCTGTGTCACAGAGTTGCTGTGAGGATTCAAAGAGTGACCACGAATATAAACTATTTAGAATGGTGACTGCACACAGTGGGGGCCACATGAAAATTATTTCTATTGATATCTCCCTCCTGCTTGGAACACATCCTTCACTAGCCTTCCAGAACACAAGTTCCCCTGAATTTATTCCTACTTTACTATCTGAATTTTTTAAAATTTCCTCTACTGGGTCTTAATTATCTCCCTGACCTCTAACTAAACATTGGTAGGCTCCTGACCCAAGACCTTAGTTCTCTTCTCTTCATTTATACATAGATTTAGATGAAATTATTGTGTCTAGTCTCATAGTTTTTAAATAAATTCTATAGAATTCTAACTATTCTCCAGAATTCATACCTATAAATTATAACTGTCCTTTAAACTCCAGTCTTGCATTTCCACTGGCCTCCTTAATGTCCCCACCTAGATAAATCTCATAGATATATCAAAATTGGCATGTCAATAGGTGGTATCTTACCTTCTCCCTACCAAACTTGCTCCTGCTACATTCTTTTCCATTTCAGTAAATGGAAACACCATTTTCAATGGCTCATAATAATGATGTTAGAATCTTCTTTCTGTTAACCAATTCCATTTCAAATCTTCTAGCTTATTCTGAGACTGCCCTCAAAATACACTTAGAATTTAACTTCTCCTCCCCACTTGTAGCATGGTAGTACAAGCTTTACTCCATGATTCTTTGCTCTATCACCTTTTACCACTAATACTGTGTTCTCAGTACAGCCTCCAGAATGAACCCTTCATGTCTATACCTGTTTGCATCCCTTCTAATGGCACACAGTAGCTTCTGATCTTGCCAGGGGTCAAAGTCAAAGTCCTTACCATGGTGACAGAGCCATACTAATGTCTTGTCTTTCTCTGAATTATAACAGAGCCATACTAATGTCTTGTCTTTCTCTGAATTATAATCTACTCTTTTTTTATTGAGCATAATGAGTTTTATTGGGTGGGTTCACCAGACTTATGTCACAGGGCTGCGAGTTTCCCTTGGTTCTTGTCTCCCCAAAAGAAAGATTTCATTTGGGGGACACAGATAAGGTGAGCATATTAGGTTTTATTGGGTGAGTTCACAGAGCTAGCAGGTCCTGGAGCAAAAAGAGAGAAGGTTCGATTCTGCCACATGGTGAGGTTTTTATACTGTCCAGAAATCCTACCCTTCCTCATGTACAGTAATTTGGGGTGGTAACATTTGGGTTTCATGCTGCTACTCTTCTGCTTCCTTTCCTCTGATCAAGCAGAATTGGGATATTTTCTTTTCTGTAAATAAACTAGACAGGATCCTATCTCAAAGTCTGAGCTCATGTTCTTCTTTCAACTTGAAACAATCTGCCACAATAATCAAACATCAAGTTCTCTCAATTAAGCCGGGTGTGGTGGCGCACACTTGTAATCCCAGTACTTGGGAGGCTGAGACAGGAGGATCACAGGTTTGCAGCCAGCTTCAGCTACTTAGTGAGGCCATCCAAAACTTAGTAAGACTGTGTTTCAAAATAAAGAATAAAAATAGGGCTGGGGGTGTAGCTCGGAGGTAGAATGCCCCGGGTTCAATCCCCATACCACAAACTAAAACCAAAACAAACAAACAAAAACCACAAAAAGTTCTCTTATTAGTTTTGCTTGGCATCACAGTCTCAGTGAAGACTTCCTTATGATTCTGATGTATCTGAGGCCACCTTTTCTATTTTTCTCCATCATCAGTTGTCAAATTATTATTACATATTTTAATTAATCATTACTATTTGCCTCCTGTTACCACAATGGAAGCTTCAAAAGAGTAAAGATTTTTAAATCTAATTTATCTTCTTCTGTATCTCCAGTGCCCATAAGATTGTCTGAAACATACTAAATGTTTCATAAATATTTTAAAAATAAATTAATGTGAGTGTGGAGATGAAGAGTTGTGAACTCTTCATCTAGATATAAAAGATAATGACCAAAACAGATGAATAAAAACTAGTGGTCATGAGGCCCTCCGCAATTTTGTGAGACCCGGTTTCAAAATAAAGTATAAAAAAAAATAGGGCCGGGGGTATAGCTCGGAGGTAGAACGCCCCTGGGTTCCATCCCTGGTACCGCAAAAAAAAAGTGAATAAATAAAAACTAGTGGTCAAAGTATTTTATTTAGCTATCTGGGAGTAACTACTAAAAGAAATACCTAAAATAATTAAAGGGGCTACCTTACTTACATAGACTAGGTAGGGAAAAGACTGAACATTATTAGGCTATTAGTTTTAATTATGGGGATAATATTACCTTGAATTATTTTTATGTATTAAATATAATTTAGAAGTGGAATGGACACAAAAGATTAGAAAACATGACAAAAGGGGAGACAGTGATAAGGCCACTGAAGTTTCTAGAATGCGGGTCAAGGTATTTTACTATAAATGTGGCATGATCTTAGAGTGGGAGAAGGAAACACAAAAATAGATACTCTGTTTAGTAATGCTAAATGAGGTGATAAGTAGGTATTTTATACATAAATTTATTTATGTAGTCTTCTCAATACTCTAACAAGAAAGTTATCACCACTGTAATATTAAAGGTAGAAGACTGGTATTTGAGCAGGTTAAAACCACTTGTGGGTGCCATTCCACTGGGATTTGACAGGCAGGATTCCAACAGAAGTACCAGTGGTTGTCAAGCATTTTATATAATAGAATGAAAGCATAGACCTTAACCAAAGTATGCACATGTGTTTATATACTCGTGGGCACACACATGCACACGTGTGCACACATTTTTGATGTTACGCTCTCCTCTTGGTTTCCAAATTCCATCAAAGGAAAATGTATTTCTCTTCAATTGTATCTCTCTAGGAATGAGAACAATCCTGATTCTTTTTTTTTTAAGATTCATAAATGTCCCTCTTCCTTTTTTCTTTTGTTTTGTTTAAAGTTTAATTGATTCACTGACTTTAAAAAGAACACACTATAGACCACAACATAGAGTCGAGTCAAGCAACTAATTGAAGCCAGGTTCACGAGGGCTTAAATTACCAGAGCCTTCCTGTCATCTTAAATTAAACTTCCTTATATACTTTTCAAGATTTATAACCCCAGGCTGAAAAGCTGTAAACCGTCCCAGTTTCAGAGTGAATCTCCCAGAAGGAAATGATGTTTCCTGGAAAAAGAAACCCTGGAAGGCAACTGTCCTCAATGGGAAGAGGGTTCCAGAAGCGATGTGTGCGGTAGGGGTCACGGGGACCTTGGGAAGGGGCCCAGAAGGGAACGGTCACTGACAGGACATGTATCCAGGGAGTTGGCAATTTAACTTGTGAGTACTGCAGAGGCAAGATCTTCTACACTGAACGTAGACACGTTTTTTATTTGCCCCTAAAAAAGGAAAAGCAGAAGGGCAAATGGCCATCTCTGGAGATCATAATCTTTCTAATTCCCCCAAAAAACTCCTTATTTTTAATTTAGAAAGACTTATGATCATCGCCTTTGCCACTTCTATCATCTATTTAATTTATTATCTCCATGTTCATATTCAATGTGTTTCTTTTTACATGTTTTAATTCTATAAAGCATAAACTAAAATATTTATTCATATGATTTTACTACTATTTGTGAGGTGGTAAAAATCACCAATTATGATAACGGGACAAAAGGAGACTTCATAATCTGGACAAAAATCAAGCTAATAGGCCTGCATTTTAAGAAAAGTCACCTCCCTTTTTTCAGCTTTTACCAAATTAGTGCTAATCTTCTCCACATAATATCATTTTAACACCTCATATAACCAGATCAGTACATAAGAAAAATAAATTTTCATTTTATAATTTTTTTCACTGCAAGGTATTTTCAGAAAAAATCATGCACTCTATTATTGCACTGTTGGCTAATTTCATGTGCCAGGTACTATGTACAGTTTTAGTGAAATTTAACTTTCTTTTCTCATTCGTTTCAACTAGAAGTCTAATTGTTAAATGCAACAAATGAAGAAGTATGATTAGCAGAAATGTCCTGTCTGAGGCATATTCACTGATGGAAATGATTTTTCTAAGTTTGAAAATTACAGGATTCATTTTTACCTTGTATTCTAGAATAAGAAATAGGATTCCCTCCATCTCTTAGTAAATCATTACCGACAGTAAGCACGATTCCAACTCATACAATTTTTTTCACTTTTTAGTCATATAGTGAGAACATGTTGCATTTGTCTTTTTGTGTCTGCATCACTGTAAATCTTATTAAGTTTTCCTACTTCAAATTGGAAGCAACACTAACACAGATCATTAATTTTTTTTTTGAGGTACCAGGGATGAACCCAGGGGCATTTTACCTCCGAGCTACACCCCGGCCCTATTTTTTATACTTATTTTGAAACCGGGTCTCAAGAAGTTGTGGAGGGCCTCATTAAGCAGCTGAGACTGGCCGCAAACCCGGATCCTCCGGTCTTCGCCTCCAAAGTACTGGGATTACAAGCGTGTGTGCCACCACACCCAGCCAGATCATTAATTCTTACAACAGTGCTTTTTACATTTAATTCCTGAGACCCTGCTAAGTGGGAGGCCCCATGCTAATCCTAGGACTACAGCAGTGATGGAAACAGGTCACAACTGTTGTCCTCACAGTGCTTCCATTCTAGAATGGAAGTGATGGAGGTAGTGGAGAGAATGAACATACAAAAAAGAAGTACATTTAAAGTTAGAGGGTGATTGGAGCTATGGACAAAAAGAAAGTACTGCAAAGTTCAATGCTGAATAGAGATGAGCAGACTGTAGGGTTAAAAGCATAGTATAGTCAAAGTAAGTGTTATTGAGAAGGTGACCTTTGAGCAGTGACCTTGAAGGAGGCGATTCAGCCAGGCAGCTGTTGAGGAATAGCATTCCAGGCAGAGAAAGTCACTAGAGCCGGGTTTTCTAAGGTGGGGGAAGCCAACACTACTTGAGACCATTTGCAGGATTTGGACCAGGGGAATGACATGTGCCAGGTGGGCTCAAGGTGTTTTATATGTACCTGTTACTCACCCACCCCAAACAACCTCATGACACTGGGGCCAGTTTTTATTCTCTTTTAGCAAATGAGAAAACTGAAACACAGGGCAGTTAAGTAAACTGCCCAAGACCAGATAATTTGGAATTGGTGGAATTGTGATCCACATTCTCATAGTCTGATTCTAGAGGTGATTCATAGAAACACCCAATGATTATAGTTCCAGGTGCCACCGCAACAGGCCACATGCATGCACGCATGCCTACAAGTATGCACACACACCTACACACCCCGAGTGTTTATGTACACATGGTAGAGAGGAAGCTGAGGGACCAGAAGATTGCTACTAACACTCTCTTCCACTGGGTCCATGTATTTATTTTTTTCTCTTGTAAATTTTACCTGTTAACTGTTAGGTCAAAATATCTGTTTAAATGAAAGATGTTTAAACTGAAAACATCTGGAGTTATTTCAAAATAGCAAAACCAAATTAAAAAGTCAATGTATAAAGTAAATATGTGGAATACATACAATTACACCAATTTATTTTAAATAAAGAGAACAAAACAAAACCATTCTCACTGAACTGAAACAATGTGTCCTAATAAATTTGTATTTGTCTACAGAGAAAAACTTGAGAACACTGTTTTGCTAAATATCCAGAAGAATATTGCAAGCTTTCATTTAAACTATTTAATTGGAAATAACTTTAAAATCAATACAAAGGCATCACAAATCATGATTTGTGATTCATGCCTCCAGCAAATGAAGATGAATGTGTCACTAGGTTTTTCACATTAATTATCTTGGTTTAACACAAATACACTATATTACTTTCCCATATATGTTATCACTATTGATTTTTGAAAAATGCTTTACAACTATTGATTATTATAGATAAGTCCATATATATTCTAATTCATGGACTAATTCATATATCAAATCTATATAAATGAGAATAAGTATTAATGTCTGAAATATAATATGTTTTCAAAATCTATAACAAACTATAAAAACTGTGTACTCTTCTACATCAAGGTCACGAGCTCTGTATTTAGTCTGATGAGTACATACATTTATTAAACTAAATGTCAATTTGAAGAGAAATTAAATTCAATTTAACAAAGGAAAAGTAATCTAAGAGTCTCCCTCCATTTTAGAGGGCACTGATGAAAAGGGTACTTTCCATAAAACCTTGTAATAAAAAATAAAAATAAGATATCTCTCCACAAAATGGTATAAAAACTATGGGCATTATTTCTTGCTTTATACTTAAAATGCCCTACAGCTTCATAATAGCCAAGCATATTCAGCAAGAATAAGAAAAGAAACATTTCCCCCCAAAAGGTCATAATTATCAAGAAATTCTGGGCAAGAAATTCCAGACAAGAAGTTCCACATGGCAGGTAGAGGAATAGTGTGAGGTAAAGTAATGACAAATGATATTCCATATCCCTTCCAGAGTCAACATGCTTTGTACAAAATCACTTTGCTTAAGTTATTTTTTTCAGCTACTATTCATGTCTCCTGTCTGTTTAAGTTGCTTAAGCCAAACTCTAGGAAATAATATTTCTGGCATTTTTCAAAATCTAGGTCTCTTTATATCAACCATACACACACACACAAATGAATAAAAATAGATAAAAAATGATGTTTCCTATTCTTTTCTTCTATTATTAAGAAAATCCAAGGAATCACACTGTAAAAATTGTGATTCACTTTGACTCTGGTACAATTTCATTGATACCATATAAAGCCAAGATGAGCTTAAAGAACAGAAGAATATTGGTATTACCGAGCAACAGAGACTATCCCTCCTCACTCCATGGCCTCTAATGTGCTCTTTTTTTTTGGTAAAAATTCTTTTCATTAATTGATTAGTAAAAATCTCCCAAAGAGTATAGTATTTGCGAGCTAACACACAGAAAAAAAAAAATTACTTACTATGAAGTAACAAACCAGGTCCATGTGAGAGCTGGTTGAATGATGATAACATGATTTCTGAATAGCTGAACAATTGACAATAAGTAAAAGGTGCTTTGTGAATGTTTTTTGAAGTTTCAATTTAGTTTTTTGAGCCAGTATTTATTACTGAAAACAAACTCCAAGGTAAGACGTGTATTACTAGGTTTTATGCTTGTCTTCCAAGATCAAAAAAATTAAATATTTACATTTGTTTAATATATGTATATATTTTTAAACATGATGAGTATTTTTACATCCTCCTTCCTCAACAATAACCCATATTTATGCAACAGAGCTAATACACCAATACCCAGTCACTGTTCAGGAACAAATGCAGCCCTTTGCAAGAAACGTGTTAACTTAAATTTCATTCTGTGATCACTTTTTGATGTGCCAATTAGGCTATGTTTCAGTTCCAGTTGTTCCACCAGACACTAATCTAGGTACTGCTTTGAAGTTATTCAGGGGATGTGATTAAGGTCCATCACCAGTTGATTTAAAGAAGATTATCCTAGACAATCTGGGGGAGCTGGATTCAACCTGTTGAAAGTTTCTAAGAAGGGAACAGAGGCTTCCTAGAGAGAAGAAATTCTACCTGTGTTAAGGGTGTTTCAGCCAGCCCTTTCTGCTGAGCTGCATTTCAGATTTCAGACTTGCCTCGCCAGTCTCCACAATCATGTACCCCAATTCTTCATACTGACTGATACAATACCAAATTGGGGGAAATCAAAAGTCAGGGAAGAGGTAAGGAAATTGCCACAACTTGGGAGTAGCCCATGCAAGGCTGTGTCTACATGTACCAAGAGACTAAAGTTAGATAAACACATACATGTATGTGCATATAAATACGTACACACACACACACACACACACACACGTACACACATACAATTTTAAGGAAAAAACAGTAGGCTCTCAAACATTCAAACTCTTATGTTTAACAGACCTGACATTTTTGACAGATTCAATCCATCAAAAGTATCAACAAAAGATAAGTATGCAACAGGAGACCAGGACTCAGCAGCACATTTGAAATACTAATTTATAGGAGGAAGTAGCTATGCCACATTACTTACACCAAAGACATTTCACAGGTCTTGATGCAAAACAACAATTCTCTTTAGAAAACAAACAAAAATGTTTCTCTAAAAAATGATAGATATTACTTGTCCAACCAAAAGAACAGTGGTTTTAACGTCTATAACATTAGCTAATATTCCCATCACACTGATAAAACGACCTTCATGCATTTTTCAAACTCATTAATGGCATTCTCCTTAATGAAGGTGCATCTAGACAAACTATTTTTAATGCATTCTCTGCTTCCCTTCCTTACCTGGACTGCATATCTTGGGTTCTGGCCTGACTGGCTTCTGCCGGAGGGGAAGTGTGCGTGACTCTCTGCTGAAGCTCCACCAAGGATTGGTAGTACTGCTGTTGATGGTGCTGTTGCTGTTTGTAGCGAGACAAACTGAAAAACAGTCCTAGAATGGCTTTTAAGTTTCCATTTCTTATTTCTGTAGCAAATGGAAATAATAAAAACAGGATCAGATAAATGGAATGTCGCAGTCACTTTTTACAAATGAAATTCGATATGATCCTTTTAAACTATATCCATAAAGACATAAATAGGACTTGATTCTCCTGGTCATAGTTACAAACAAATCTGAATTTCTGCAACCTGCTAACATTTCTGAATAGCTTGGTATTTCGGGGGGGGGGGATGAAGGAATGGAGGAGAGAGAGAGGACAAAGCTCACTCAATAGGGATGATCTTTGCTGACTCTGAACTACAATTTTCCTGTAGTTAGTTTCTTGGGCATGGATGTACTCACTCTCCTGTGCTAATCATGTGATTTAGCACTTTGCTTCCCTCACAAATATGCATAGCTATTTACTAACATAGCAGTGACTATGAACTAGAGAAAGCAAGCCACTTATTTTTGGCTGTCTTGCATTTATAAATACTGATGTGTAGGCATATCTCAAAATACCAACTGGATTTATAACATTCAACATTCTTTCCAAATCACCTAGTAGCCAATTAATTTATACATATTTGTACATATGTCTAGATCTTCCAAATATATATATATATATATATATATATATATATATATTAGAAATATATATACCCTTTATTTTAATTCATGCTATATATTATTATGTAATAAAGGCTAGCTTACATGATACTAAATAACATTTTGAATAAATATAAAAGAAAAACTAGTTCTAACAAATAGGGGTCCTATGTAAGTTTTTCTACTATTGAATAATAAAATTAAATTCACAAAGTCAGCCACAACACAAGTCTACTTTCTTCTTCTGTTACTAATAATATATCGAATAGGAAAAGAGAACTAAAGCTTGAAATAAGAATATACAACCTTCTCTCAGATTTTAAATACAACTTGTATTTAAAAATGCAATAAAACACAACCTCCTCTGAGGTCAAGATTTTATGTCCCCTTTTGTAGTTTAGGAGCACTAACAAACTACTTGTATTTCTTGCTCTCAGATGGTTTATCAGGTCACCCAGTGGAATGAGTCATAAAATGAACTTTTGTGTTGTTTCTTTCTCCCCTCTGAACTTCCTTACAGTTTCAATAATATAGAAAGTTTTCTTGACCAATCTAAGATTGTGGTGAGAAAGTATTAATTTTTCCTCTAAACCAGAATGATCTTGTTTAAAGAATTTTTTAAAAATCTCAATTTCTTATTATGTGTGTTTAATTCAGAACAATATTTTCAAGTACTCATATATTTTAAAAAGATGAATGAAACTCAGTAGGCTTACATTAATATAGGTTATCATGTGAGAAAGCAGAGATGGAAATTGAACAAGGGAGTCATTTCCAGCCTCCCTGTAGCCACTTAGAAAGGAAAAGATTATCCTGGGAAATTTTGTTCAAAATTTTACTATAAATAACATAATCACCAGTTATGTTTGAAACTAAGCTTTTTGGTCATTAAATGTATAATTTTACATCACAGTATATAAATGTAAAAGAAACTTAAAGGAACATGTCAATACTGAAGAAAAATAACTTATTAAATATCCGTTATATTTCAGAAGCACATAATTTCTTATTCTAATGACAACAGAATTTCTAGTATTTCTAGTACTTGTAACAAAGGAGCTTTACAAAGCAAATTAATCATAGTAAAAGCTAAAATTGTCAAAGCATTTGCTATTATCTACCAGGCTTTTAAGTATATCATTCTATCTAAAAACTATTATCACTGATGCAGATTCCAAAGGACTTGGTATCTCATAATTTTAGCAATTGATTTTCACTAATGGTATTTGAAAATTTTGGAAAAATTTCCTAAAAAATACCAAAATTCAATTTTTTTACTTATTAATAAGTAGTAGTATCATTAATAATCCAAGAAGATAAAAAGCTTCATAGCACTTAATTACATTTGATACATACAATTTAAGATGGTAAATGAAAAAAAGATGAGTGGAATGACATATGATGGAGGGAAAGAGAAACAGAAACATCATATAGTTTTCTTAAATATAGCAAAGTTGGTCTGATGTATGGTAAGTTTTTGTAAAATTTGCCTCCTTTATATATGAGAAAAAGGCTCTGAAAAAATAAAGAAATCACAAAAGCAGTTCAATCTTTTTCCACTAAGCTCTATTTCAATTTCAGTGGGGGATCCTTCAAATCTTTAATGATTTTTAAGATCTTCACATATTACAGTTACTAATACTATTGTTCTAATCATTTGTGAACTCATGGTGACTAATTTAAACTTACAAATATTTTTGCTATAATTATTAACTTGATTATATTATAGAAATGTTACTTATAAAATATTTGAGCACTAATGATATTATTTTACATGTATTTATGTCTACCTATTACCCAGAACTGATCTAACCATCTATCCATCTACTTAAGAATCTAAAAATAATAAACACTAGTAATAACATATAGGTGTTGTGTTGATTCGCATCCCTCCCCCATCCCACATACTCAGTCATGTAAAGAACAGTCTAAGAAAATCTGAAAAATGGTTAAATAATTAAAGCATAACAAGCTAATAACTTGTTATGTTCATGTTTCTATTATTTTATAAATATTAATTTCCTTTATTATATTAAAGAGCTATATATTCCAAGATTACATTTTGAACATTATGAAAAATCTTTTAGAAACACTAGTGCCATTTCTGGAAATTGTACTTTTCCTTACCTTCAGCAGAAAGACCTTGAACATTTACTCCTCTGGCCGCTAGAAAACTAAGGCAGACATCCACATTTTCAATCTGCAACATGAAAAGCAGCAAAAAAGCAACTTAGAGGGTTATTTTTGAATAAATACATGAGGGAGAATGAAACCAAAAAGATAAAGAATACTTTACATTCATTTCATTCTAGAGATCTTTGCAAGAGTTTAACTAGAATTATATTGGCTAATTACAGAGTGAATATAAAGCTTTCATTGTCTACTTTGGTACTTACAAACAATTCATAAAGGCCCGATCAAGAATGGCATTCTTGCAGAGTAGTGAGCCACCTACTTAACATAAAACTGGGTTTTGTGCTTTAATAAGTTCCAGTGAAAATATCCATATGGGATGAGATTTTTGTATGCATGAGTCTTAAAATGTTAGGGCATAGATACTTGACATTCAACTGGTAATGTTTATTAAGTATTCCAAAAGATAGGTAAGATAGAGAAAGAGAAGAGTTGATATGTGAAAGAAATGAGACATAATTTTATTCTAAGTCACACCAAATCTTTATTTTAGAAGCTGTATTTATATTTCTGCAGTTGAGTAATCCTCTGATTAAATACAGGTATTTCCTTTGCTATTTTAAAAGGCCAATGTCTATAGCTTTTCAATCGCTGATTTCAATCTGATAATGAGTTTGTAACTACTGAGGTTGAGAAGCAAAGAAACAAATGACTGATTTATGTTGAGGTCAATGTCCTTAATGGTCATGGAGTTATATAGCTAAGACTGTCATACGAGTGTAGAAAGCTACAAAGTTCTAGCTCTTTGTGACTTATTTAGTATTCTACAAATCTTGGAATTCTCAAGTAAATAATAGATTCAGCAAGATATTAATTTCTGTCTTATTAAATTCTCATCAAAAGCCATGCATGAGGACACACAAAGGTCTGCCAATGTCTTCTCTAGCTTAAATTAACAGTACAGTCAAAATGTCTCTTTAAAAAAAACAAAAGACAAAACAGATTCAAGAACATACATTTTATATTTCTTTTAAAGTGTAATTTTGTACAAAATTAAAGTAATAGCCAATGAGATATTCTTTGCTTAAAAATGGTCACAACCAAGGTATACACATTTTCTTTGATTCACTTCAGAGGAAATTTTACTGACATTATTCTACTGAAAAAAAAGAAAAAAAGAACCATAAACATGAATTGAGCTGAACATGCCAAATACAAAATGACCAAATGAGTCTTGTTCTGCCCATGGGCATCTGAATGTACAGTGAGATTATAGTGCTGGAATGTACATCAAATCCTTTCCTTTCTTCATAGTTCACTCTGCTACTAGAAAATGAGATAATAAGGTAGGAACAAAAGGAGAAAAGAGAAGAAGAAATGGGGCAAATTGGATTTTGCCATCCAAAGTGTTCTTTTAACTAGCTCTTTTAAGTCCATTAAGTTTTTAAATATCAAATAATTATTATGGCATAATGTTGAAAAATGAAAACTGGATTGAATTTTTATTTTTATTTATTTATTTATTTATTTAATTTTTTTTTGCGGTACCAGGGATTGAACCCAGGGGCGTTTTACGTCCAAGCTACACCCCCAGTCCTATTTTTTATACTTTATTTTGAAACCGGGTCTCACGAAGTTGCGGAGGGCCTCACTAAGTAGCTGAGGCTGGCCATGAACCTGGATCCTCCGGTCTCAGCCTCCCAAGTACTGGGGTTACAAGCGTGCGCCACCACGCCCGGCTGGATTGAATTTTTGAATGTTTGCAATAACAGTTCTGATGTTATTAATTTCATAGCAAGTATATGTTGTTTATAGAAAGTAGGAAGATTTCTGACTAAAGGATGTCATTGCCTAAATTTGAGTTACTTTTTATAATACACAAGCAGATTGGCTGAGTGAGAGATCCAGAAAAGATTAACTGAGTGTTTAAATTTGTAAGATTTCAGTCTACCATTTAACCCACATATAAAATAGACCAATGCCTAGACTGGGTATCAGAGGCACACAACACTGTCAACACAAACCACAATTAGAAAGGGGAAAGAAAAGATCCCAAATAGAGGAAAAATACTCTTCATTCTTTTCAAATATATTTCTCAGGAGCTTTCAAGTTTTTGTAATATTCCCTTATAGTCAATTTCTTTAGAAGCACCTACAACTTAAGATAGTTATATCAGCTCTCCATTATTACTATAGTAGCTAAATAACAGCAAGAGAATAAATATATGAAAACATAGTTTCCAATATGGCAACTAAAGGATAGTTTATTACAGTTCATTTACTTTTTCAACAATATTTGTTTATTGGCCCAAACTAATTTTCCAACAATATAGTAGAATAACAAATGTAACCTAAGAAAATAATATTTTCCCTACTTACGTTCAGTCCTTCTATAAAAACAATCACATCTGTTAGTACTATACTACACTTTTATGCAACCAAAAAATTATAGTTAAAAGAAATGGCTTTGAGAAATATTGTTCAATACCATTTATATGGTCAGTTTCTTCACAACAGGCATACTTTAAAATAATTTGAGTGGATTTTATACTTTGGTTAATGATTACTTTTGTTTGAAAAAATTCTAGAGATTATCTTTTTATAATTCCTGTTTTTCTAAAATAAAATTACATTATCCTTAAGTATATTCCAGTTAAAGCAGACATAGATGGACCTGGAGAACATTATGTTAAGTGAGATTAGCCAGTCACAGAAAGTGAAGGGTCATATGTTTTCTCTTATATGTGGAAGTTAGGGAGTAATTGGGATATAAGGGGGACTTTAGATAATGCAAGAGAAACTCCATTGGAGCCAGGAATGTGGTCTGGGGAGGGGGTGGAGGAAAGAAGTAAAGAAGAAACACTTCCACTGATATCATGTACATATGTGAGAATACCAATACCTACCTCAATGTATGGGTAAGGGGGAGTGGGGAGGGAACTGAGGTAAAACTGACCAACTGCAATGTGCATGTATGTCACTATCACTATGAACTACATTATGTTGTGACACTATAATGCACCAATAAATGTGCAAAATAAATAAATATTGTTGTGATTACTTTTTTCCATATGGACCCTCAATTGTTCTTTGAACTAAAAAAAGTGATGCATTTTATTAAATTATGTTATCTTCTGTTAAATGTACTTAGTATTGGTTAAAATCCACTACATGGATTTCAAGATCCATTAATGGATGGTAATCCACAATTTGGAAAATACTGCCCTACAACAGATCTGAACAGACACTTCTCAAAGTAAGAAATACAAATGGCCAATAACTATATGAAAACATGTCCAACATAATTAGCAATAAGGTAAATGAAAATCAAAACTATGCTGCAATTCCATCTAACTCCAGTTAGAATGGCAATCATCAAGAATTCAGAAAACAATAAATGCTGGTGAGGATGTGGGGAAGTCAAAACTCTAATACATTGTTGGTGGGATTGAAAACTAGTACAGCTGCTATGGAGATCAGTATGAAGTTTCCTTAAAAGACTAAGAATGGAGCCACATTACGACCCAGTCATACCACTTCTGGGGATATTTTCAAAGGAATTGAAATCATATGACTGTAGGGACACATGCATTTCCATGTTTATACCAGCTCAATTCACAATAGCCAAACTATGGAACAAGCCTAGGTGTCCATCAACAGATGAATGGATTATGAAATTATGGCATATACACACACAATGGAATTCTACTCAGCCATAAAAATAACACAATTACATTATTTGCAGGAAAATGGATAGAACTCAAGAATATTATGCGTAGTGAGATTAGCCAGTCACAGAAAGTGAAAAGCTGTATCTTTTCACTCATATGTGGGAGCTAGAGAGAAACTGGGAAATAAAGATCTCAGAAAAATGAGGGGGAGACACTACTGTAATGGGGGAGGGGCATCTGGAAATGGCGGGAGGAGAAATAGGAGATCTGGTGATGGTAACTATTAAAATAATACTTTGTTCATACATGAAGTTCCTTGTATGAATGTAAAGAGTATCTATAGGGAGGGGGAGTGGGGTGGGAACCAGAAGAAAACAAAATGAATGATGCATGCATGTATATTCATCATTCTGAACCTCACTATGATGTATAATTACCATGCACCAATGAAAAGAAAAGAAAAGAGAAGAAGAGAAAAGAAAAATAGTGCTCTAGACAATACCAGAGCATGACCATGGATATGTTCCCTTTTGTGTGTGGGGAGACTATATTCAGTGGCTAGTAAGCAGAAAATCATGCTCAGAAGCAATGTTTCTGTAAGGTTTTAACCAAATCTGATAACTAACAAAGGAAACAATGTTCAAAATACTGGGCCCATAATTACAGTTAACACTTACACATTAGATGTCCCTATGTCCAGTACCTGAAAATGAAATTACTTCTCCCATCAGTCTCCTTTAATTTGTTTAGGTATACAAATTATCAAAGGAAAGAAAGTGAGTTCAAATATGACTCAGATAATTGGTTGCTTATCAAATTTAATCTATTTCAAAATTACTAGGTTACTTGACAAAATGACTTTTCCCTTGACCTCTCTCCTCACTCCCCGTTTGGTTGGTGTGCATATAGAGAAATGTGTTGAGCTTTCATATGTACATTTATTTATTTATTCAGGCATGTTTTTTATTTTATGAAGATACAGGTTTATTGAGACCCGAAGTCTCTGGAAGACTGGAACTGTGTTTTGTTGACTCACAGTTTCTACAGTAGAGCATGGCATTTGGTATCTGATGGGTGCTCAGTATATATGTGAAGAAGAATGGAGAAAAGACAGAGGAGGCAGAGTAGAAAATCCGTCCTTATGCATAGGGAAGAAATGAGTACAGGGAGGCACAACCAGTACAAATTAGAGATCATTTAATACAAGATCTACATGTTAGACTTGCATTGGAATATAAAACATACACTAATTCCCTGTGCCAGGCACCAGGAAATATGAATCGGAAATTCTGTGGGTTGGGGCTATACATCAATTTGTTTCTAAATTTTTGATCCTCATAGTATTCTAAACTCCTGTTTACAGATTAAGCAAGTGACCTTAAAAAGTCTCATGAAGATAAGGAAATGAAGCCTGACAAAAATTACTAAGTAATAACAAACTTATATGACAATCAAAATCATCAACACTAAACAATGAAAACAAATGATGGCAGTGGCAAACTTTGGAGGGGTGTAGTCTAGAAAGGAGCACGAGGGGACCGGGCGGGCTGGAAGTGTTCTTTATTTCGATCTGAGTAGTAATCAACAGGTATACACACAGGTGCAGACATAGAAAAATATCAACAGTTACGTAGCCAAGATTAGAGGACTTTACTCACTGCCTATGTCTGTTTAACCTGAATTTCTATTAGAGTGCTTTATATACTCTTCTACCTATGTTTTACCACAAAGTAAAGATAAGAATACACTACTGTTCTCTTGTTTGGCTGAAAATAAACTCTAGGTATAAAAGGATAAAAATATGGCCACCTGGTAGGTGGCTGTTGCAAGTTATTAAATGAAAGGTGATGGCATTTCAGACAGGAAGTGGTGGTAATGTGGGCAATGAGAAGTGGTCAGATTCTGGATATATTCTGCAGGAATCTCATGGAAAGATACAGAATTTGAAAGAAAGAGGAGAGTCAAGAATGCTTCTAAGGTCTTTGGCCTTGTCACAAGAAGGACAAAGTCTATCCCGTGAGATGCAAAAGACCTGGCATGATATAGTTTATTTTTGGACACTCCAGCTAGTCCAATAAACATTCAAATGGAGATTTAGAGTAGGCAGCTGGACACAAATCTGTAGTTCAATTGAAAAGTTTGGGTGGAGATCTAAATTTGAGGATTGTCTCCAGTTTTATGGTATTTAAGGTTTTAAATGTATACAGATCATATGTAAAGTCATGGGCTAGATTAAGTTGCCATGGAGTGTAGATAAAAGAAAAAGGAACATTCACTGGGACCTTAAGAAGTGAGAGGATGAACCAACAGGAAACAGAACAAGAACCACTGGGGAGGCAGGGCGCACGCTTGTAATCGCAGTACTTGGGAGGCTGAGACAGAAGGATTGCAGGTTCGAGGCCAGCCTCAGCAACTTAGTGAGACCTTGTTTCAAAATAAAAAAAAAAATGGGGCTGGGGATGTAGCTCAGAGGTAGAATGCCCCTGGGTTCAATCCCTAGTAACACACACACACACACA